>JAZHYW010003870.1:0-46210 GCA_037355805.1 Ixodes ricinus | reverse complement strand
CAATATATTACCACGCCGTTAAAAAGAATAGAGGGTTGTATTTCTGCTGAATTCGGCGGGAGAGACATCGCCCTACAAATTTAGCTACACTTATATTTTAACTAATATTATAATTATTAATAAAAATTATGAGGAGCTTCTGTTGCACAATCTCCGCTTCCGGATTTGATTCAAATCACCAGCTGCAGCTTTTACATAAGCCGCTCTTCTGCATTTTCGGAAGCAGATTTATCAGTGACCAGACGGCGCTCCTCAAGCGTCACAAAAAGGTTTTAAACACTAGGGAGTTTTCGTAGATGGTTTTCGCAGTCCCGAAACGCTCTCCGCGACCCCGCTACGATACCCGGAACTCTACAGCCAAAGGTATCGGCGCGCAGGCGCACTAGCGGCCTCTTCGTTGCGTAGGGTTTAGCGGAGGGAGATACGTGGTAAACGAAAACTCCTAATATGTATATGCTATTCGGAAGAAAAGCAAACCGTCTGTTTTCTCACAGCATAAATGCACTACGCTCTGTTAAACGCTTAAGCGAAAAAAAGGGGATCCGTTCTCGGTGGAAGACGCTATTAATCTCTGTATAATCGCGGGCTTCATTGGCCCCATTTTTCTTTTTGAAAGAAGTTTGAAAAATTGCTAATAACTCTAGAGTCTGATAACGGCAGGTCCTCCATCTTTTCCATCTTATCCAACCGCTCGCGCTACTTCGGATGAGAATTGAGTGTTCGGCAATGCCTAATTTATTGTTGTGGTTAGTAAAAGAAAAAAAAAAGAAGAAGAATGGTGTACTTTCTTTTTATACACTCGGAATTTTACATGTTTGGAAATTGTCACTCTAGAGAAGACCGACAACGAAACGCGGGCAAAATACCAAACCGAGATAAAAATAAAAATAAAAAAAAAAAACAGAAACACGAACATTTTAAGAGCAGCATTGCTGTTTAGGGGCGAGAAACATCCGGAGCAAAAATGTGTGCAACATAAAAAGTAAAAGTTAGCTGCCGCTGTGTTTTTTCTTTTCTCGAGGCGACCTTTGCAGCTAGGCAAGCAGTGCGTGGTTGGAAGCGGCAGCAGAGATCCCCGGCAGGTTGAATTTCGCCGACTGCGGGCTGCTGTTCGTCGCGTGGCTTGATAACGCCGGGCTAGACTTGGCGACGACGAGCGCCCACGCTACAGGTCCCGCCAACTTGCCAGGATATAAAACGCCGAGAAATCTGTTTTCAAACTCGCAAGCACAACAAATAAAAAAAAAACTTGCGTATAGACTAAGAGTGAGTTAATACGAACAAATAATACTACCTAGTTTTCATCATCGTGCCAGCAAAAATCAAATCATTGCTTCTCACAATTTCTCTACAAAAAAAAAAAAAAAAAGAAAAAAGAAAACCTAACATTTTGTCCTTAAATTTTATATTTTGAGTAACCTGGTTGTTCGTTAAATAATTGTTTATAATGTTTTTCGGCTTACCACCGCAGAGCACTTGTTCCGGAACTGCCCGAACCGAATCCGCGTATTTGTAATACTACTTGTAACATGTGTCAAACGCAGATTGATAAGTTATATTTTTTTACTGGTCACACTTAACGTATATTAAAATCACGGGAATCAGCGTCGTTGCTGCGAATCGTCTTGTACTATTAGAGAAGTTCTTTTTTATGTGCAAGTTAACGAGTCTCGAGTTATCTATTTTAAATTTTGTTGTAAGGAGGGTGTTTTTTTTATTCTGGTAGAAAAAAGAATGCATGCCCCATTGAGTATTTTTCTTTAAAAGGGACTATTATATAATTATAATTTAGTCCGAACGTTAAAAGTAACAATGTGAAAATACCCCTGGGGGTATGAAATAATATTTTCAAGTTAAGTTGAAGAAGTGTGTTCTATAAAGTAGATAAACAGCTATGCTTCCCGCTTCAAAGTGTCAAAAGACAAGTTTTATTATATACAGAATGTTTTTTTAAAAAGAAAAAAAAAGGACAACCATTATAAAAAAAAAAAAAAAGAGAAAAGAGATATCCAAAACGTAATGTCTATTTTTCACTGTTTTCCTTTCCGGTTGTCTTGGCTGTCTTGACGGTTTGGTAGTTTTGTCTGTTAATAGTTAAAGGCTTCTCTCTTGACCATATAACATTTTTTTGTGTTTTTATTAGTGAGTTTTGGTTGCTTTTTGTAGGGTATTTTCAAAGAACAAATGCAACCCTTCACTGCAATTTATAGATTAGATGACAATGTTGTATATTCACAGACAGAATGAAAATGGTAGGACGTGTCTTTCAAACTTCCGGCCTCCAGCTCGCTCTTTATGCCTTCCACCATGCTTTGACTGCGCACTGGGAATTAATTACCCTCTTTCTCTCTCTCCCCCCTCCCTCCCCCTTCCCCGGCAGTTCCGACCTTATCAGCGTCTCTAGAGCCCTGTCAAGCCAAATTTTGAGGTTGATTCGTTAGGACGGGGAAAATCTCGTCAAAACCGAAAGGCAAGTATTCTTAACAGCCAATAAAAAGACGGCAGTAAGAAATAAAAACACACCAAACGAAAGGAGAAGGTCACACAGGAATTCCGATTGGACGGATAAAAAGCAAGTATAACCGAGATCTGAGGGAATTTACAAATAAACACGGGTTAACACAATCCTACTTTTGATTTGAACTGCAGACAAACCTTAGGTGGTTGCGTAGCATGATAAAGGCTTATTGGTTCCTCTTTACAGGCCCACATGAATAGAAAAAAGTAAATTCACGGATGAAAAAAAAAAGAAAAAATTATGAGCAGAAGACGGTGAAATGATAAAAAAGTAATAAGACCAAGTAAGTAAATAAACTCACGAGCTAACAATGCACCAACTAATTAATTAGCTAAGGAACTAAATGACTAATAAAATGAGGTCAATACAAAATCAACCAAAATATGTACCTAATCAACAAACTATTCAGATATGTGATTCCTAATTGACTAACCACTTAACTATTAAATAACGAGCTAGCTATAGCTAACGAAGTAACTCAATAAATAAACAAATACACAAACGACCGTTTTTTTATTTCTTGTTTCTAACAGTTTGTTGGCCAATTGTTCCTGTTTCGGCGACATCTAAGCAGTCTGGTACAACTTCTAATTTGTAATTGTTCACATAGGAAAAATTTGTACTTAAACTACTGAACACCAAAACCTCTATGAGATATGTAAGCATCTTCTTCAAAAACCGGAAGACGCACGAAAATGGGGACAACATAAAAACATATTAAACCAAAGTCAAAAGTCAAATTTGGGGGTTTTACGTGCCATACCAACGACGGGCATCTACCACGCCCTAGTGGAGGGCTGAGGATTAATTTAGACCACATGGGGATCTCTTCACGTGCAACGAAAAAAAAAAAAGCTCGACGACAAGACTCCTTCTCCGCAATAAGCCTCCGTCATATTGCGGGCACCTCGGCCGGGATTCGAACCCGCCACCTGAGGATCCGTAGGCTGACGTCTCAAACAGATATACCAAAATGTCATCAACGTATTTCCTAATTATCACAAGCCCTTCAGGGATCGATTGTACCAGTTGCCTTAAGGCTAAGTCTAACACAGTCAATATACCTCGGTCAACGCCGGCGCAAGGGACGATCGGATTCAAACACTTTCCTTTTGAGCACATTTACTCCCCTCACACTCGACAGCTGCAGACTTCAGATATACAATTCCGTTAGGCTCAGAAACTACCTACGTTTATCTCGGACCAGGACTAAAAAGGAACCTAGTTTGCGCCCAACAAGTTTTTTAGACTTGTGAGTAGCAACGGTTGACGGAAGGAATAATATAAGTCATTAATGTCTAGTGACATGACCTCGCGCTTCTGATGATTGCAAGACGTTAAACAACCCAACAGTACTTCCGACTTTCTGAGAACGAATGGACTGGTCAACTTGATCGACGATAGGCAGTTTTGGAGAAATCTCGTTACAACTTTCTTTCGACTCCCGTTTTCAGTGACGACCACCCGGCAACATAGGCTTGTGGTCTTTTAGAAAGAATTTGATAGAAAATGAAACCCTCGTAACCTCTCCAACCTTCTTTTCAACTTTATCCGTCGGACACTCATTGAGTATTTCTAAAACGTACCTTTTTATCTGTTTGAGATGTATAACATGTTTAGGACAACGCGTGCAAGAAGTCCTGCGGGTGTTTGGGCAAGACCGAATACTGTCGCAGACGTCTTAACACCCTTTGAGGCCAACATCTACCATAGGAAATACATCTACAAAATGACTCTTACGAGACATCTTGTAGATGTCTCGTAAAACCTCCTAAGCGCTGTGTTTTGCGGTTTTTAAGAACGTACCCACGGCGTCTTTCGTCTTGAAACGCCTCACCTACCATAGCAGATACGTCTACAGGACATCTTAAGAGACGTCTTTTAAGCCGGGGTCACACTGCTTATACATTATACGAAAGACATTCTGCACACAGATTCGAACGGGAGTCCCCGCGAGATAGTGCTTCGAATGCCGCATGCAAATGAGTTCAAGGAGAAAACTTGGCACACGGCATTTGAAGCACGGATATTGCGATGACTCGTGTTTGCAGACTGTCTTTTGTGTGGTGGGAACAGTGTTACACCGGATTTATGGTCACAGACAGCCTGGACACGGCAGCGAGGAGGTTTAATTCTCCCACGTCCAGCGCAAACTTTCTACCTTCGGTAACGGTTCGGCGTCTCGTGGGCCTCGAGCGTGCACGTACAGCCAAAGCACGACGGAAGGCATCGAGCGCGTGCTGGAGGCCGTACGTTCGTAAGCGATGCCCTGCCATTCCCATCTTGTCAATGACAATAGCTGTCTGTTAGAAACCTCTAGAAGCGTTACGGTATTGAAATGTTAAGCACGTAATCATGGCGCATCGACGCCTTAAACACCTTAGAACTGTCTTTACCATAACAAATGCACCTAGAAGACGTCTTAAGAGACGTCTCGTGGGAGTCTTGTGAAGACCTTTAAGACTCTATGTTACTGTATTTTTTTATTATATTTAAGCACGTACCCATGGTGTTCCTGCAGCTGAGGTGGCGTCCTGTGCAGCCTCGCGGATCCCGCCGCTAGGAAGCTGCAGAGAAGAAGCGTACACAAAGGGGGCCTCGGAGTCTGTCCCGAGCCCATGACGTGTGTGCGTACGGAACACGCGCGTGTGAAAACCGGCGCTCGTCGCCGGACAGCGCCTTTAAAGACAACACGTCGTTCGCTGACCGAGAAGCTTTTGACGCGGGGCCGTATCGGGTGTCGTCGCCGGTCGCGGCGGCGATGGCGACAGCGGCCCACCTTCTTCTCAACGAACCTTTATTTTATGGAGGAGTCGAAAAAGCTCAAAGTCGCAGAACACGAAGTACGTCTCCTTTTCACTTTGTAGCACAATTTGTGCACACCAAAAAGTTCGATATGTCTTGCTTTTTCGCCATACCCTTAGGAGAGCGAATCGCTGCAATCTGAGAAGCGAGCTGGGCGAAGGACGGGATTGGAAAAATGCTGAGAATTTAAAAGACAGTCTGCGATGTTTCATCATGATCGGTACGCACAGCACAGACTGTTTTCGTTTTTAGGTCTGAAAATATTCCTAGCCTCGCTATTAGACGAGCTCACTCAGTAGATCGCAGCGATTGGTTCCTCCATGTGCGTTGCGAAAAGTAGACACCCCAGATTTCTTAGATTGCGTACAGTGCTATACAAAACAAAACGGACCAACGAAGGGCACGTCCTCGCTTGAGTAACTGCATATTCCCATTTGAGAAACGTATACAATTACTTTAGCGCATACTGCTAGTATAAACCGTATCTTCAGTCTAGAGTAGCCATATGGCTTCGCCGTTTAATCACTCCATGTATCACTTGAAAAAAAATTTCGTGTTTATACGGCATCAGGTTTATAAATGGGGGCCTAAAGCTCGTCAAGGCATTTAGTGAGGCTTTTTCTTATTTCTCTCGGCCTTCACCTTTGTATGAACGCAAAATAAAGTTATATATATGCATATAAAAGATCGGTCTGCCTTTGAGGTGCTACGAGACTGGTTTACGCTGTAAATGAGAACTGTTGTCAGTGCAGTATCACTCCTAGCCTCGGGTTTTCAACGTGCATCATGAAGTAGTGATTCGTGATGCGTATTTACGCGTGAGGTCCCGAACTCCGCTAGTCCATTTCGTTTTGCTAAGCATTGTATGTCCCAGGCAAATACTGCTGTGACGCGTTTTTATTAGGGCTAACATTAGGCTTTATGATACGGCCTCGTACTTAAGACGAGCTATAGTTCTAGGGAGAGAAAGGGAAAGAAGGGTCGTTACATTGATATGAAACGAAATCAAATCTATTGACAAGGAATTCTAAATGAATATGGGCAGCTCTTTTTCTGTCCAGCCTGTTCTCCGCACAGCTCGGCGTTTACCGGGGGCAAACCCTGAGCACGGAAATCTTTACTTCATTTACGTCACGATCGAGTACTTGGCACGAACTGAACATGAGTTCTGCGTCAGCGATGGACTAGGAATCATGTTCATTCAGTGAAGAGGCAAGCCACTGCCGAACGCTATCGCAGCAATCGCATCCAATTTGTGCCTCGCGCGGGCTCCCGCTAAGTGACGTGGGTAATTTAGTACCACCGCCCTCTTATCTAGGAGGTGCTGTAGGAAGTCTACTGCAACTAGAGATGCCGCGAACTTCTTTTGAACCTGAGGTTTGGAGAACAAAACAAGGGGTTCGAAAGGTTCGAACACGTTTTCAAAATGTCTAACGTAGTACATAAAAAATTCAACAATGTTCGAACTTTTGATTTTTGGTGCTAAAAAATTCGATCGTTTTCGGACTTTAAATTTTTTCGCGCTATGGAATTAGAATTAATTTTTTGACCTTCAAATTGCACGTTAAGAAATTCGACGATCTTCGAACTTTCGAGATTGCTAAGTTAGAAAGGTCGACGAACTTCGAACTTCTGAACAAAAGTTCGACGAAGTTGGAACCAAGTTGACCCCGATAGGTTCGAGGCATGGAGGTAGGAAGCATCTGGGAGGCAACATGATGCCACCACAGGTGAAGCCGGAAGTTTAGAGGGACGTGCCTCATACGATGAACAAAAGAAAGAGACGCTATTGGATGAAGAGGAGATCTGACTCGACAGCTGTTTTGGTCACCCTCGGGGCGTCTCTTGGTTTTGGTCATCGTGGGGGGCATGTCCCTCCACACTTCTGGCTTCACCTCTGCTGGTGTCATGTCGCCCCTAGAAGCTTCCTATACTCCATGGTTGATGGAAACACATATAAATAACGCAAGACGTCAATGTGTGAAGTGGAGTATAAATTGCACGGGAGTTTTACTTGGCTGATCGCACCTCAAACGACTCGCTTTCAAAGCGCTGAATGATCCCTTTGGGTTAGCCACCGCCTCGTACCTCGCACCTATTTTCTTTCGAATTCCACTCAAAGCCTCTGCCGTGCACAACTCCGTAGGTTGCCCCGAGGTAACCTACCGGCCAGCAGATTCCTGATCTGCGGGGCTTGAAAATCAACAGAGGCGCTTCGCTGGGGGCGTCGTTCATAGCTGATTTTGAACGAAAGTCCCCCATTTCCTGGGGTGCGGCTGATCGGTGAAAGGCACGCAAGGAGAGCGATACCGACGTGCTATAGCGAACGCTGGGTCGGCGCATTATCATTAGTATCCACCTGGTTACTAATAAAGAAAAAAACTTCCAGGCAGCGGCGATATGGCTAGTCCGATGACAAACGGTCGTGACTCCGATCAGCTGTATTTTGGGGGCCGAGGGAGGGGGGGGCTTTAATTTATTCTGGTGGCGTTTTACTTAACCCTGATTTGTGTCGGGTGCTGTGACTGTGTCCAGATTTGTTATCATCTTACGGGTTATTCTACTAAAAATAAACGCTCAGAGCAACTAAACAATTTCGGGAAGTCTGGTTGTGTTTCTGTGATTGCGTTGTTCTGTATATTGAGTTGCCTTATTGGCTAAATTTTTCATCTACAGCTGGGAACAAGTCGCCAATGGAGGGAGACTAGGTTCTAGGCTGTATAAATATCCACACACACTAATAATTTAGTTATCTTATGCCAGCTTCGCATTTAGGCGACATTTGATCGGATTGCTAGTAGTTTGCAAAGGCGTGAGAAGTACGTTCACCTGACCGCCTCAGGGATTTTTCGATGAACCTCTGAAAAAGTTCAAAGCTAGTTTCATAGGTTGGGACAAATAACGAGTAATACAAGTAGTACTGCCAGTATAGAACTGAGAAGGAAGAAGTGTATTTCCGGCATAAAAGAAATGTGCTACGTTTTCAGTAAAATTTGTAAGACATTTCGCCATTTTTTAGATGAATTCATAAAAACCAAATTCGAAACTCCAGATTTCGGTCTCTGTTCATGAAACTTAGACTTCTAACTTAACTTTCACACTTTTCGAACCTGTACCTCGAAAAAATTGAGATCTTCGAATTTTTTCGCCTTTGAATCTTAAAAAGATATTCTAAATGTTCTAAGTTTTATGGAAATTTGTAAAAAAATTGGAAACCTTCGAACTCGAACTTTTTGAAACCTTGAAATTTTCGAATTTCTCGAATTGGAATTTTGACGGAAATCTAAATTTCGCGAACTTTTCCGATTCGAACCTGGGCGAGGCTTTAAATTTTGGAACCTTTCGAACTCGACCTTCAGGAGGCTTGCGGCATCCTTAACCGTAACCAAGCCATGACTTGCAACTTGTCGCGGTGGTTATTATCGTTTCGTGTTTTTTTCCGCTCGGCTATTGAGGACTTCAGCGCAATCGACGGCACCTAGTGGCTAGAACAGAAAGCTGTAGCGGCAGGTTTGCGCGCCAGCTTTTTCGAGCGAGTCTGACATTCACAGCAACTGGCGGTCTAATGATGAAGCCGTGAATATAGGTTCGAAACACACGGTGAAAATCGAAGATAGGTTTATTATAGAGTGAAATACTTTTTAACGCTATCTTCCGTCTCAAAAATTTGTCCATCCGTCCGTGCATTTTCATGACGTCACCTGACGTCACGTGTCCTCTACACCTTGAAAAAATGGACGGCACTTGACCCTATACGTCAACTCGATTTCCCCTCCAAATTTAGCAGAAAAATGCGCGTCTCGTAGCCAAAACATCAATTCAGTTTCCCCGGTAAATTTAGCGGAAAAGTGACGTCACGTGACCTAAACACCGAATTCAGTTACCCGCTAAATTCAGCGGGGGAGACTTCGCGCCTTGTGACCTATTCCCCCTCCCCTAAATTTAGCGGGGGTCATCGCCATCACGTGACCTATACTAACATTCAGTTTCCCCGCTATATTTAGCAAGGAAAATTAATGCCACGTGACACACCGATTTCCTCACCCCACCCCTCCCTTCCCTTCTCTCTCTTTTTCTTTCCCCAAACCCTCCAACACCGCCTAGAAGACAAGGCCGTAGAGACGACATTTTTGCGTCATCAGAGAAGGCCAACGCTGGACACAGATTGGAAACGAGTGCTGCGCCAGGCACTCCGCTTCGAGTCAAGTTTGAGCCGAACACTGACGCAATTGTCGTGTCCAATCTGTTACCTGCGTTTGGAAGGCAGCATGCAGTGCGATTAATAGAAGCTGTAAAGTTTATTTTCTGGGATATGTAAGAAGAGGAGAACAGCGAGATATGTCCTTCTTAGGTCTGCCCCAGCCCTCATGCAGTGACACCCTCAACGTATCGGCTCAAAGAGCCAAAAGCTCCGTCCGTGCGCGCTTCCGCCGCCAACACCAATGCACGCGAAAAGGGGCCGCAGGCTGCGGAACGTGTCTCACTGTCGAACGCCAGCTCCTCCACTAGCGGCGCTACGCGTGTTTTTCAAAGCGCCCCCTATAGACGCTTCACACACGCGCCAAATTGAGCCGCCATAGCCGACCTTCTCTTGTCTTACCGAGATGCCAAGCCACTGAAACGGACGTTTCCGAGCTGCTTCCACACAGGCCTATGCTGGGAGAAGGACGTAGTAGCCCCCAAAGTGGCAATAACCCGCCCTGCTGTGGTAAGAATGAAGTGCAGCGAACGGAATAAGAGGAAACAAAAACTGAAGGTCGGTTATGGCGGCGCCCATGCACAGCTGCTGTAAAGCGCCTATAGTCCCCGCACGGAGTGTATACAGAGCCCTTTCAAAAGGTCTGGCAACAGTGAAAAAGCTAGATTTTGCTGGGTACACTGGGCAGCGGACGCCACCTTGAAGGATGCTCCCGGTTTGTTTACGTCGTCCCAGTATGAGTTTCGTGGTGTGGTGACCCCCGTGACGTCATGGGGGTCATGTGACCTCAGGGGGAGGGTCACGTGACCTCACGGTTACGCCGACGCCGCCCGCTGGGATCGGGCGCCTAAGAGCTGCGCTCTAAAATACTCCGGAGTTCACCTCTAACGCGTATTTTTTAAAGTGTTTTAGCTTTCTATAAGGAGCTCCGCCGGCGAACCAGGGTCACTGTCGCCTGTGCTCCATCCTGCCGTTAAGCCGTCATCGACGCCTGCGACGTTTGTTATTCGCCATTCATTTTTATTTTGTTCCGACACAAGTTCACCACATTAAACGTTTAGTGTCTCTGGTTTATTCGCTCGCCTCGTCATTTGTCATTCTTGACACTATTGGGCTTCGGTAAGAGAGAGGGCCTTTCACAGCGGTAATCACTGGTAGTGCTATGGTTCTACCGTGAGCAACAAAAATATTGGAGGCCGTGATTGAACTATGGTTCAACCTCCGAGATTGCCGAGGCGTGAGTCTCTTGTCCGGCCGCTTTAAACGCTTGACCTAACAGCAAGAATAGCACGAGGAGGGTCTTTCTCCTCTGCGCCGCAAGGTGGTGGTGTTTTCTGGAAGAAAGTTACACCAGCGGATAATGCATGCTTTAAGGCGACACTCGCTGAGGTCTGTGCCAGTATCGCCTAAAGGACAAAACCTGCACGATGCGTCATCGTAAAGCCGGTTTCACACTGCTTATACATCGTACAAAAGGCAGTCTGCATACAGATTCGAGCGCGAGCCATTGCGATATCCGGGGCTCGAATGCCGCATGGCAATGAGTTCAAGGAGAGGCGTGACACGCGGTATTCGAACCACGGATATTGCGGTGACTCGCGTTTGCAGACTGTCGCTTGTATGAGCACTGTGGCCCCGGCTTTGCGCCGCGGTTCAACTGCTAGCACATCATACAACAAGACAGTCTGAAGACACTGTCTGAGTCGTGTTCAGTGTATGATTGCTCTCTCACATTAGTCATAAAAATATTGAATGCAAGCAAGCTCGAGGCATAGATATGTACGAAACAAACGTGCTTCGACCATGCGTGAAGTCGAGTCCGCATATAATTCTGTCACCATGACTGAACCAAACACCGTGCTTTTTTATAATCTATGAGCAATGTGACAGCGGTTTTACGAGATCTATGTGCACACAATTGACCTCTAAGACGCTGATGCCGGAGCTCTAGTAAACACTGCAACGCGGGGCTCTAGAAAAGCTGTGCTCTATAAGCCGCTTCTGCTGGGCGGCCCGAGTGTTTGGAAGGCCCGGAGAAGAGCTCTGACAGCCAGAAATCTTGAAGGGCCGACATAATTTACCTCTTTACATAACCAAAAGATAAAGACGCAGTCTCTACGGTTTCACAAGAAGGACTCAGAATGGCCGCAACCGAACGACAGCTTTAACGTTTTTGCTTCTGAGAGTTCAAATTTCTCTTCCGGTGAAGATTGCTCGCCGACGTCGAGCGAAGCCGGCGGTGCTCCATATCACGAAGCAAAGGCTGACCTGACGAAACGACCCTGATTAGAAAGAAAAAAACCCATCGGTTTTAGTGTCGCTTTAAAGGAAAAGTCAAGTCCGCAATGGGAAGCGTGCGACAAGATTGTAGCACCGCAGTGTGACTCCTGTACGAAGCATTTCGCATAGACCACGGCCGGACTGGCATTGACGTCCAGTGTAGTAGTCAAGATTAGTTTATAATTAATGTTAGCTTACCTAAGCACAGAGCTATACAAAACGTTCGGGGACACAGCCGGCGTTTACTTTTTTACACAAGATATAGAAATTGAGAACACAGATCCACTGCATGCGATGGCGAAAAGCGCAGCAATAATCGCAATAGCATCACTTCTTCGATCCGCCACTGAGCGAAGGGCAAGCCGACAATGAGCCGGAACGAAAAGTACTTATCATGGAGATTTTATCAATCACTAGCACTGGTGAGTGTCGTCTCGTAGTGATTTCGGAACCGCAGAACAGACAAACGCTTCGTAGTGGCATCTTCCAGCGCAGATAAACGAAAAAACAACAACCAAAAAACAACATGGCGTTATGTTGCCACTGTTCCTGATCACAACTGCTGGACACACGATTGAGCCCGAGTTTCGAGCAACTGCTTGGTGTCAAGACGTGAAAACACCTACCGAGCAACGCCGGACACAGGTAGGTCTCGAATATCAAGGTGATAAATTCTTTACCTCGGAGCCAGATTGAGGAATACGGTTGCGGGAAGCCGCAGAAGCGGACAAGACGCCGAGGGCTTATTAAAATGTCGAAGCGGGCAGCACTCTTAACTATTGGTGGCGCTGTCAACCAGCTGCCAGGGCGGAGCGGCGTGCCTTCAATATTAGTCGCCCGCTCCTAATAGATCCACCTCGGTGCTTTCAGGGAAAACTTCGCTGCAGGACCCAGGAAGTCTGGTTTCGAACTCCACCTCTTCCCGTTTCGATCTGGATGACAATGAGGCCATGGTACGATCGTGGATTACTACCGTGTGATAGACCCCAGGGTAGCAGTGGTATCGCACTGGCTAAATTTCTGATCTACTGCTGAAACACAAGACGTGCCCTTTTGGGCTGGCTAACACAATTACTTTTATTACATCTTTTTTGCGGCATAGCCTGAGGCCATATATTCAATGTCATGGGCAGCCAGGCACTACAGCAGCTTGATAACAATATTAATGGTGTGTGTATGTTTATACAGTCGGAAGTTAGTCACCCTCAATGAGCATCTCATGTCTCAGCTGTTTATGAGAAATTTAGACAGTGCAGTAAATCCGTTAGCCTGCGGTCTTTAACGTGAATCAGGCAGTAGTGATTCACGACCACGCGCAGGTACGATGCTCATTCAGATCAAAACGGACAGGGCTGGGGATTGGACTAGAGCAGCTTGATATCCAATAAAACGTATGCAAGTGCGCTCTTTACGACTAGAATGCCACACAAAGTTACCATTTTTGCGTGAGTGGCGTAATCTTTTTTTTGTGACGCGTAGAGTTTGTGATTGCCTTTCTTGTACAGTAAAATAATATTAATTAAGATCATTACTCTATATGCTGTTTTAATTACCATTATATTACACTACCTTATTTTAGTCTCATCGCCTATACCCATGCCACCTGTCTAGCGCAGGTGATATGGGCATGAACATGACTCCCTATCTTAATACATCTTTAAAGGTTGAACTCCACGGGACGAATTATGTGACGAATAACTGGCGAACACCGCCCGACGGCACGCTCGCTGCGCGAGCGTACTGCTCGCGCAGCGAGCGTACGCGCACGCCGCACTCGTGGCGCTGTGATTCCACGCGCACGAGCAAAAGCCGCCGGCCAAAATTCGTCGGTTATTCGCAGCATATTCGTCCCATGGATTTCAGCCTTAATTGTGATCGAAGCTGAAGCTGCCTGCAAAAGCCCCGTACTTTGACCTCATTTGCCGTGCACGAGCGTTCCTGATGTGCAAGCGCTCTTGGAAACAGCATCATCGCCCTTCCAGTTGCTGCTTCGTTTGGGTGGGTTCAAACCCCATCCCGTCCTGTTTCGATTCAAATGAGCTTCTTACCGGCATGCGGACGTGTATCACAACATCTCGGTGCACGTTAAAGACACCAGGCTAGAACTGGTACCGGACTGGCTAAATTTCTCATCTAAGGCGGAGGCGCCAGATGCCCAATGGGGCTCACTAACTTCCAGTGTGTCTAAACAAACACACAGCTCCGGTCCGGTAAGCGAACTACAAAACCAAGTCATCGATCTTCCGCTCTTGTGTGCTTTAGATTGCTTTCCCGTAACTACATCGCACAATGCTGGTGGTCCTACACTTGTTTTTGCCGAAAAAAATGAATCCGGCGGCGCGATATATATTTTAGTTTTTATTTACAGAAAAAACCTGCATCGCCACGAGGTTATGTTCCAGGGGTCATGTTACATAATTATTTATGGACACCTGTTATACGAAAGATGCACCATATTTCTATGAGGACTATAATATAATATGAAATACACCACTGAGTACCAGAGAACATCTTAAACATTTGTCTTGAACACATCTATCGGCAACCTGTTCCACTCTTCGATGGTTTTGGGGAAAAAGGTATAAGGAAAAGTATCAGTGTGACAAGAATATGGTCTGATCTTGTGTGGGTGAACTGTCCTTCCTGACGCATAAGAAGGTTAATGTAAAAAAAGTATCTCGTTTGATTAGGGGTTTATTGTTGTAGATATTACCTAAAAATCCTGCCTAAAAGCTTTCTGCTTTCACTCAGTTTTTCTCAGTGTAGGACCTTCTTCATGTTGGAGAAAGTAGACACACAGCACCAAGGGCACCGGGATGGCAACAGATGTGACGCCCATACAAGCCGTGATTTAAGTGCGAACGTATTGGGAGTTACGAGACCAAGCTCCAGGCATTTAGCATCCCTGCCAAGTACGCGTGATCATGCAGTGTGTATTAACTGAAGATCGGGGCCACGCTGCTAATAAAGTGACGATGTGCCTAAGATGTCACGGAATAAGTTGATGAGGGCTTACTCGCATGGGACCGTCAAGAACGAGACGTCTGACTCCGCCCGAGGTTTGAGCATGACTGGTTTATGATTGCGCGCAGCGCTTGCAGTGCACAGGCTCATTGGCAAGACCGTGCGTGTGGCGCGCCGAGTTCATGACGCGTAACATCATCCATCTTGAACAACTACATTCTATTCCTTTTCTAAGGAAACAAAATGTTCTCTGTACTATACCACACTTTTCTCGTTAGAAAAACAAAATGTGTTATTGTACAATATGCCCCCTTGTTGAACGAAAATGTTTTCACAGCGCATCAAAGCGAAGAGCTGGTCCTATGGTAGCGGACTGTACAACTTTCTGAGATCATAGCAAAAGTGTTCCGAAAATAAATTGCTCTGGACACCATAACAAAATTAAAAAAGTGAAGCAAAAACACGAACTGGATTGTTCGATATACTGCACTCCACACGATAAACCGTACTACAAACGTGCAACAAAAATTATTAATAAAGTTCATATGTCAATTACTTGATGAGGTGTTGATGGGTGTGAACATAAAAGTTTACAAGAACATTTTTAAAACGTTCTGCGACGCTTGCATGGCGTCTTTAACGCTCATGGACTTGAGGTGCCGATGTTAGAGGAGGCGTGGCAAAGCACTGCCCGGTTGGCGTGTTTATCCCCGTGTGCCTATATCAGGATACCGGCAAAGAAGGGACTGCCTCCGGCGTAGAGGCAGTTACCACACCAGGAGTACTGAGACCTTTGAGTCCAGGACCGTTATCCAGAACTGATGCAGGGGTCGAGGCCACTGGGGACACGCCAGTTGAAGAAACATTGCTTGCATTTTTGTTGAACTATGGCAGCAGCAAGGGTGGCATGCCGAGGAAGATGAAGAGCGGATTCGGCCCAACCAGCCTTAGGAATGGGTGGTGCCGCTGGACGATGACCAGAACTATTAGGAAGAACCCCGGCATTAAGTTGCTAAAAGGTATGTTTCGGCTAGTTGGTTGATGAGCATCATGGTTTCGAACAGCGCGACAAGACAAGGACACAGTAAAGACAAGAGAGACCCCTGTTCTGACTATCAACGGAAAGTTTGTTTCCACCACTCCCAGCATATATACACATGAGCTACGGCCAAATAAACAGAGTACAAAAGAGAAGAGGTCACATATGCACGTAGTCACAGCATCTTGTTAATTATATCATACAGTGCTTTGTCATTGTCGGTCGCTAACGTGCACCTGTAAGGAAACAAATTTCTTTATTGGAGATATTAACGGAGGGTGTGCTGACACATTTGACTTTTAGTTTGTTTATTGCGTAAGCTTCTATTATCTCTCCAGTTAGTTTGTCACCGTTCCTTTTGAGTATTTTGCTTTTTTTGATAGTCAGGGGCGCATCCACAATCATGGCAGTGAATTCCCAGATGACTGGAGATTTGCTTTTTTACATTATATTGATGTTCCCTTAATCGGTCATTAATGCACCCTCCGGTCTGTCTGATGTAGGACCTGTCAGACGACAGAAGAATAGAATACACGACGAAGTTTAGAGTTCTTACAGGGAGGAATCCTTAAGGAGACCACTGAATTCTCAATTAACGTGGAGCATCATTTCTCTTCGGTCCCTCATGAATATCTCTTTGAGGCTGTGAGACTTCGTATTGATGAAAATGGAGAGATCCTATTTCGAAATGCGTACGGTCTCTCGGTCGAGTGTTTTTTGGAGCTGTTGAACCACTACCTGAAGTCCACTTTTGATTCTTTCGAGGGAGAGCTGTTTGTGCAGAAGCGTGGTATTTGTATAGGTTCTGCAGTAGCACCGGTACTGTGTAACAATTTTCTTGCATATTGCGACAAGTGTATTTTTGGCTAATTGCAAGAGAAGGAACATGTAAAGGTTTTTCCTTATGTGGATGATTACTTGGTGTGCGTGTCCCGCCCTGTAATTGCGGATAATCACGCGATCTCGTTGTTTTTTAAATTTGTTTACGAGCTGTGCTTTTGGCTTGAAATTCTCCCATGGGACCTCGGTTCATGATTGGCTGCATTGTTTGGATCTGGGTTTGTATTTTGGTGCAGAGCATGCCTGCTGGGCGTTTGAGCCCTGTTCCAAGAAAGGAGTGTTGCCGTTCAGCTCGGCACACTCTAAGTTGGTAAAGAGGGGAATTGCTACATCTTGCTTAAGGGCCGGCGTAAACAAATCCTGCCCACACCGAATGAAAAGAATGTTTTAATTCTCAGCTTAGCAGACTTGACGCTTCAGGGTACCCTCTGCATGTTCTGCGAAATGTTTCGAAAGCTTTATCGAAGAAAGCGAAAAAGATCTGAAAAGGCAGCACCGCAGTGTGCGACAGGGCTCTTAGGAGAGTGGGTAGGCCTGTCGTCTTGGCTTAAATTTAGAAAATGTCCCACAATCTAAAAAAGGTGGCCCATCGCTTTGACATACCGGTCGTTTTATCTGCACCAAAACAAGCTATCTTCGCTGAGTAAAAAGATAACCAGATCAAGAGAGGGATTGGGTGTACAGCAAGAGACCTGCAAAACAAATGTCACTAAGTTCTGAGAGTGCGCCACTACCGTCACGTGCGAAATTCCTCTGTCATATGGTAAGGTGTACGTTGTCCAGACGGGATGGTGCATCAATGAGAGAGTCAGAGAGCATGCGTTGGCGATCAGGCAGTCCCAGTCTGGCCACCTAGCGGTCCACTGAGACCGTTGCGAATGCGGGCTCATCTCTGAGAAGTGCAGCCCCATCTTTGGTGACACCTGTGTCATGGGCCATTACAAACCAAAAAACGGCCAGAGAAATTCTTGAAGCCTTTCTGATTAAGTCCCACCACGACAACTCTTGTGCAAGCGCACCCTATTTGTCATTGGCCGAGAAAGATTTCAACTGTCTAAAAAACCAATGACGCTGGTATTTTCTTTTTTTTTGGAGGGGTGAGGTGTGTTTTTAGACGACACCTTTGTGTTCTGCCAAGTGTGCCTATTTTTATATTTTTTAAAGTATTTCATCCAAATAAACCATTCAGTTGAAAGTCATGCAGAGTCCTGTTCAGTTCTCTCTTCGTTTTCGTCGGTGTTTTCTTGGTGTATTACACAATGATACTGATTTATGATTGCGCACGGCGCTCGCAGTGCACGTGCTCAAGCGCGAGCCTTGCAACATGCTTGTGCTTGTAGCTTCGGTATCGCTCGCACAACATGTAAAGGAAACTGTTATAGAACATCTAAAAACATGAGCTCAAATTTGAAAAAATGCGGCTCGCGCCTTTTTTACACTTAAGCGGTGTATGACTCACAGGTCGTATTTCTGCAATATTTTCAGGTCGTCGTCCCCACGAAAAAAAAACAAACAACAAAACTTCGTCGATTTAAGCAAAAAGTGCATATCACGCATGCAACATACAGCACAGCATTTGTTTCCATAAGGGACAAGCACGAAACAAGAATACGAACCACGTAATTGATGATAAGGCGCTCCTGATAAGAATCCGAAGCACGTAGCGCTTACTGCATGCATACGTTTCACGGTAAAGATCACTGTTGCCCAAGCTGCCGCGGAAAGTGACGTCACTAGCCTTTCATATATAAAAAGTTTTGGTACACTGCATTTACTTTTCGTTCGTCAATCATTTGGTTGACCGTTTTGCTGTTTACAAATATAAACAGCCGTTTGCGCCCCAAGCGAGTTCCGGTCGCACCGTCTTTGCGAGCCTGTTGAGCTTGCTTATGTCATCAGTGCTAGAAAGCATAAATTCTACACGGACAACAACGTTGAAGATTTAACAAGGGCCTTCGGCTGCACCGTATTACATCTTGGAGGAGGCAAGTTGTCTTACAAGAATGCTCGAAACATTTTAACACATCTCGCACTCCTTCGTACTTTTGGCGTTCACCTGGAAAATTGGTTGTTAATCGTTTCCATCTACATTTCAAGCAGCAGTGTTAAGCCGGCCTTTCTTCCTTCTTTTTATAAACTGGAAGTTCTCCGGGACGTCATAGACTGGAGTACCACCTTGTGGCTATTGCCATAAAAAAGGTCTACAGTGCAGTGGGCCATCCTTGTAGGTGATACCAGAGCTTCGCTGTCCAGCCACCTTCAAAGCGTGGATTGGAGCCCCAACTTTGTTTTAGTATCTTGTTTTTTTTTTTTTTTTGCCAGCTTAGAGTTCATGAGCAATATTAGCGATTGTGATATGATGAAACCCAAAATAATCTGCCTTTGCTTACCACAGGTTCTCAGCTTCAGTGTCAACTTTAAAACTACGTGGATATTGGGTGTCTTGATATACTCTTTCTTTAGATGGTGACATTATTTGTAGTACCGGAACCAAATACTGACGGCTCCCGATAACCAGAAAAAAAATATATTGAAAACAGGATGGCGCGATAGTACAAGCGACTATCGCTTGTACTATCGCGCCATCCTGTTTTCAATATATTTTTTCTAGTTATCGGGAGCCGTCAGTATTTGGTTCTGGTACTACAAACAATAGAGAGTTTTAGTAGATCGTTCCGATGACTCCGATAACGATACCCGCCGCCGCATTTGCGCATGCATCGTATCGTTATCGGGGGTATCGTATAGGCATCGGAACGATCTACTAAAACTCCCTAATGTCACCACCCAAAGAAAGAGTATATCAAGGCACCCAATATCCAATATCTACAAACAAAACACACTTTCTGCTGCGCAAGCAATCAACAACAAAAACAAGCGTGCACGTTTCTTGAAACACGTGAACGTAATTCTGACGCGCGCGTGTTTTCAGTAAGGACATGAACCGCAAAAACAGCACGGCTTTCCTCCTCCCCCTCCTTGCTGTCGTCTCTTTCGCTCTCTTGTTTTCGGGAGGTTGGGAACTGAGGACAGCGCAGGTCTTGACTACAGCGAGCAGAGTGTGTAAGTGGCTACGACCTGCCCTACTTCATGAACACAGTCCAAGGCTTTGTTCAAGAAAGGTATAAAAAAAATAACTTCCTCCACGACAAAAAAAAAAGTCCTAAGGCGGATTGAAAGCGCAAGAGAAACCTCCACTTCCGTTAATCAAAGAATGAAAAAAGAAAGAAAAACGTTGCGACGGTAAACGGTATTATGTCCAAAATTGCGCATAAGACACTCCACTTTAGTGCGACCACGGCTATCATCAACCAGCTTGTATGCGGCAGCGCTCAAGGCTGGAAGGTTTAGACTAGAGCTACTAAATGAGCTATGCTTAGAGTATCGGCACTCCGTTCCCCGATCTGCTCGTGGGCACCACCATCTTGGTGCTTAGTGGAGAGCAGACACGACTGTCGATCGTTGAAAAGGCGACTTCCTCAGCTCTAGATGTGGCGTTAGGAAGCTCAAGTTATATTGTTTCGCTCTGTCGCCAACTGTTTTAACATCTGTGGAGGACGGAAAAGTGTTTCCTGCGATTTCAAATAAAGCTTCAGTTAAAGTTAACAGGCAACCTTGATTTTAAGCACCAAGATGGCTGTAGTGTCGTTACTTGGAAGCGTAGCTTATTCAGAGGCTCTAGCTCAGGCTAGAAGTTCAAACTGGAGACAGTTCAGACTTTTGGAATTTTCGCATAAATTATATGAAACGAGCCCCCAATTGAGACGTCGTCCTGTCTATTTTATGTCTCTTCTACGTTTTGATGTTTCTTCTCTACCCCAGTCTCAAGTTAATTCAACATGGCTCCCATCTTCCTCGCAGTAAATCCACAATGTCATTGCCTATTTTGTGTTTGTAAACTGCCAGAACATCCCCGCTGAAGACCAGACACACGGTAACTTACCGTGAAGCCTGGTTCACACAGTTGCGTTTGACTGCGTTTGACTGCGTTGCGGCAGCGAGAAACCAGGACATCCCTGCTGCTTATATCGCGTGCCAAGATGATTTCTTGAATGGGATTCCACGCTTCATACGAAGCACAGATGTGCCGGTGACTCGCCTTCGGTACTCGCCGCAACACAGTCAAACGCACTCAAACGCAAATGTCTGAACCGGCCTTAAGAGGCTTGCCTGTGTGCGGTAAAACGCGGTCCCAAGTTTTTTTTTTTTTTTTTTCGACGTCGGCCGGTGACTTTGAAACGTGCCGTTTTTCTTTGTTGCTTTTGTAACCGATCGTACACCCGGGCTGACAGCACATAGGCAAAACTAGAGCCACTAAATAAGCTATGATTAGAGTATCGGCCCTTACTTCCATCATATTGTTGTGGGCGCTGCCATCTAGATGTTCAGTACAGCGCAGACGCAACTGCCGATCGTCATGATTTAAAGCGCTGAGGCCAGATTCATAAAAAACCTCTTACCTACGACAACTTAGCTACGAAGTTCGTAAAGTTACGATCATCGTAAGATGAGGCGAGAACGGTATTCACAAACGCGTTCTTAAGTGAGAGGAGGAAAGTTACGACCTTTCACGGAGAAACGACGACTTCCGGTGCTGTTGCTATGGCGACGGCGTCTTTGGCAACACGAACAACCAATCGGAGAGCTCGGCATAGTTCGGAGCACGTGGATTTTTAATAACAAACACAGGCTAACTACTCGTTGATAGTCAGCCCTGTGAATGTCCTGTCCCGTCTGTGTGTAAATGTGTAGTGTTCAAGCTGTTTCTGATAAACACAGGCGGCCTTTCCACCACCGCTTGATCTGGGGTTCGTGTCCGTGCAGTGATATATCGACGCTAACACGATTTAAACGCTTCGTTGACTGCTACGAAGTCAACACACCTAGCTGTCATTGTTGGTAAAAGCGCCGTGCCAGTCGTTTGCAAAGCGACATAGATAGAAACCAATAGCCGCGGCGTTTTTCGCGGCCTCGGAAATGCAGGAGCGAGCCGACGTTAAAAAAGATACGTTTGAACTACGAGGGTGTCAGCAAGAGCCACGCAAATACCTGTTCATACTTGGAGCGGACGCGGGCGTTCGATCGAAGTGCTGAATTCGCTCTGTTAGACCGTGTCTTGGCAAGCGCTTCGGGACCGATCTTTTACGATTGCAACTCGATGCTGACATGACACTCGGCAAAGAAAGGTATGACCGTCATCGCGTAGCTACCACGAACTGTTATAGCTCGACAGTGATGTAGCGCCGTGTCAAAATAAAAATGGCATACTAATAACAAAGTGTACATACCGTGTTGCGAAGGTAATCCATACGCCGTTTATTGAGCTCTATATCACACAAAGCAAGAAGATAGAATCAATGAGAGTCCCTTTTCGACGACAGCGTTCGTCACCGCTGCCTCGGAAAACAAGGAGATCGAGATGACGAGGGGAAGAGATTGACCTCTGAAATTGAGTTCAGCGATCAAACTATTCATACGGGAAGGGTCCACAAGGGTCGCGCGGGCATATTCCATTCAGCAAGCGAGCCGGTCGTGGGCAGACGGTCTTGGCCAAGGACCGTCGGAGCAATGCAGCGCCGGAACAGGTCGGAGCGGTCGGAGTGCCTGCTAGGCCTATTCTGCCGAGCTCGCTTGGTCGGTGGGATCGTTGCCTTTGTTGCTTTTCCCGGGTGCCTGTGGATCCAGCGTTGACGTTCGTCGTGGTCGGTTTCAAGTACTTCTTCCTTTTTTCTTGCTGCTTGAAGTCGGGACGCGCGAGAAGAGCACGTAGAAAAATAAATGTCCGTTGGTCGTCGCGACCCGTGCGATGCTGTCGGCCATGTTGATTTGATCGTAAAAAGTGCGTAAGACAGCTTCGGAGCTGTCGTAGGATTTTGTCGTAACCTGCGCAAAAGTTACGACAATTTCGTTTCGAGAATACGGATTTTCTCTCAAATATGTCGTACGCACTTTTTTCGTCGTAAGTTCGCTTTGAGAATCCGGCCTCTGATTTCCTCAGCATTAGATTCGGTGTCAGGAAGCTTATGTAATATTGCTTTGCTCTGCCGCTAAATGTTTAAACATTTGTGGAGGGCGGAAAATATTTCCCTGTGTTATATAATATAGATGGGTAAGTGTCGTTACTCTGAAGCGTAGGTTATTTAGTGGCTCTAGGCATAACCACACATCTATCCAACTTCAAGAACTGTCCCCTTGCGCTGTTTTTTTTCTTCTTGCCGGATTCTTCTTTCCCGGGGTTTCTTCGAAGGAGGGGGGGGGAGGGGGAAGGGGGTTGTCCTTTTTTTCCGAGGGAATTTGAGCTGAGAGAGGGAATGGATGACGCTTTCTGGGTGGTATCAATAAATGTCAGTTGCTAGTTGAAAGCAAAGCTCCTCGCTGTGTTTGCGTTTGTCTGGCAAGTAGCGTCAAGTCTCGAGCGGCCCTTGGAAGCAGATGGCTACGCAACACTGAAATAGGCAGCCCATGGCTGCGAATGGCAGCGGAGCGCCAACGTTGTTAGATTAGTTCAGTTTTGGAACTGCCTATAGACACTGCTCGCACGAGCCCCCCCCCCCCCCCCCCCTCTTTACTCACCACGGCTCGCCTCCCGTCGTTTGACGCTGTGGATGGCTGCTATAGTAACTGCAGTGTATTCTATGGAATGCGTACGTTTTGAATCACGGCATCCAGATGGCGCTTCAGCTCAGCTCTATCAAATGCACAGTTATGAAACGAAAATATAGATGGCGCTTTGAACGACGGGAGGCGCATTGAAGTCAGTGAGGGGGGTACCCTCCGAGAGAGTCCCACAACTGAGGTAATCTAGTAACGTTGCGGAGCACGCACTCGGGGCACGTGTCTTGTGCGTTTCCACAACAGTGGTTGGCGGTACTTGTAAGCGTGAATTTTGTCAAGGGACTTCAGTTGAAAGAAATGTACGGTCTGTTTTCGTCCCTACGTTACCCTCGTGACCCTCACCCGATTACCCTAGGATTACCCTCATGGGAGTACCCTCATGAGTGTTACCCTCGCAAGGGTTACCCCCGTGAGGGTTACCCTCGTGAGGGGAACCCCGTGAGCATTACTTCCCCCGTGAGGGTTACCCTTACCCGTGAAGGTAACCCTCGAGAGCGTTACCTTCACGGGGGTTACGTTACCCTCACGAGGGTTACCCCCTTTGTACACAAGACCGCTGACTGATGTCATCCTTGAGTACTTGTAAACTGTCAGACAGAAACCGAAAAATATGGCAGAACCCAGGACTCACAGGGCAGAACCCTCACGATGGTAACCCTCATGAGGGCAACCCGAGAGAGGCTTACTCTCGTGACGATAACTCTCGTGAGGGTTACCCTCATGAGGGTTACCCTTGTGACGTCACACGTCCCATTATGCATCGCGCGGTTACTCCGACGCCGACGCCGCTCAACCCCCAAACGGGCGCCTAGGAGCTGCGCTATAAAAGAACAATTAAAAAGTGCGTAGGGTTTATTCAAGCTGCAATAGCATTCAGATGACGGAAACGCAGTTTGTTACTAATGCATAGTTTGTTACTAATCCAGTACGTGTTCTTCGTTCCATAACTCCATGCTTCGTTCTTGATGTCTGTTTTGATTGTTTGGTTTGGCATATCTTAGCATCCTTTTGGTGTTTTATCAAGTTGATTCACTCTGTGGGCTTCATAGCATTGACTATATGCGTAAATACGTTCCCTGTAACAGCCGTCTGCAACGTAAACATGCAAAATACATGTGCAGTGGGCGATTTTAGCGCACTGTTCGAAGCCATGAATTCAAAAGAAAAACATTCTGACACATATTTTTGTACATCCGATTGCAAAACGTTCCCAATTTTTTATTCTGTCTCAACATTAAGCAAAATTTGCCCTTATAATCGAGTGCGAAGAGAAAACGCATTTTAATTTTCCCATAGGAATGCATAATCGGAAGTCAAATTTAGACTGCTTGCTGTCTGCTCCAAAATGCAACAGCATACTAGCGCCACCTGAACCTCGAGCGTTTATTGTAATAACTCTATGGCTGGAACCAGAGCCAAAGCTGCAAGCGCGAGCTAGCCCGCGCTCATGGTGTTGATACGGGTTCTTCTAGCGCGAGCGCTTGTTCTGCAGAAGAACATTTCAAAGCTGCGATCTCGTGCTCTTGTGGTTATAGCATTGGCTGCAGTCTCAGCTTGAGTGTGAATGGAGTATAGTGACGTTCAGCATGCCTGATATGCAGCATGGCAACGAAATCAATCAATGATTTAGCCTATTGTAACGCTAGTCATGAAAAAAACAAGTGTTTGTTTTTCTTCTCACATGTGGACGTACGAGCAAGTCACTTTGGCAGGCTTGCAATGGCACGTGCTTGCCCGCACGAGTACATGGCTTTGGCCAGTTGCACTGCGTTTGCCTGCTGTATCAATGAGGACAGAGCGTATTGTCGCTTTCGCATTGATTTCTGAATCAAGCCATGCAGGCGCATCCTTTGCATTTTGAGATATACCATAAAACATGTTTACCTTTACAGCACAGAGTTAACCCGATAGCTTTCCGTCATAGGTTAAGTCTCTAAAAACGAAACCGAAGCACAATTTGTTTTCATTTAAACTTAAACATAAAAGGACAGGACTATATTTGAAGACGCTTCAAGGATCCAACTACGTTCAATAAATCAATTAACATACAAGAGAGCTCACGTTTACCTTTTATTTTGTGGAGTTGTTCGCGAGCTATGGTCTTCAATCAATACCTTCAGATGAAGACGATAGACATGATAAATACATATGCAGTTTGGTCACAGATCTGGAGTCTTGATTAATCATGTAATTTTCGTGTATCTCTGGAGAACTGCAAGAGAGCCATAGAAGAGCCTTGACAAAATCGGCTAAGCTTCTAGGAGGTCGGCTTTAGTTTTAGCGCGAACTAGCGGTTAAAAGGGTCGACCCAACGGCTGCGGCTTTTTCTCTTTTGCAGCGCCTTTAGAAAGAGAACCATCTTGAGAAGCGGTAAGCAAAGCCTTGTGAAATGATATCTTAACTCGACTCCGAGGCCACCCCCTCAACGTTTCTTTTTAAAGTTCCGGAGAGACTTGTTGCTGCTCGGTGGTCGAGCAGATGACGGGTGCGAAGAAATTAAAATGAGAGTAAATTTTAAAACATGACTTCAAGGTGAGCTGAGGTCATACTGTGTAGTTTGAAGACCACCCGAGAACTGCAAGAGGGCCGTTGAAGTACCCTGACGGAACCAGTAAATGTTCCACAAGGTCGTCTTTTTTTCGGCGTGAAGTAACAGTCGAACTGGTCGACCCAACGGCTGCGGCTTTCTCTTTCTTGCAGTGCCCTTGAAAAGTGGGCCATCAGCGAGGAGCGGACAAGCGGAGCTCTGTGAAGCCACGTATTAGATCGTCTTCGGGGCCACCCCTCAACGTTCTTTTTAAAGTTCCGGGGAGACTTGTTGCTTCTCGGTTGTCGAGAAGATGACGAGTGGGAAGAAGCTAAGATGAAGATTGATTCTAAAAGTTGTCTTCAAGGTAAGCTGGGGTCATCTTGTGCAGTTTGAAGAGCACCCGAGAACTGCAAGAGGGCCGTTGAAGCACCCTGACGGAACCAGTAAATGTTCCACGAGGTCGTCGTTGCTTTCGGCGTAAAGTAACAGTCGAACTGGTCGACCCAACGGCTGCGGCTTTCTCTTTTGCAGCGCCCTTGAAAAGTGAGCCATCAGAAGGAGCGGACGAGCGGAGCCCTGTGAAGCCACGTCTTAGCTCGTCTTCGGGGCCACCCCTCAACGTTCCTTTTTAAAGTTCCAGTGAGACTTGTTGCTTCTCGGTCGTCGAGCAGATGACGAGTACGAACAAATTAAGATGAACGTTGATTCTAAAAGGGGCCTTCAAGGTGGGCTGAGGCCATCTTGTGCAGTTTGAAGAGCACCCGAGAACTGCAAGAGGGCCGTTGAAGCACCCTGACGGAACCAGTAAATGTTCCACGAGGTCGTCGTTGCTTTCGGCGTGAAGTAACAGTCGAACTGGTCGACCCAACGGCTGCGGCTTTCTCTCTTTGCAGCGCCCTTGAAAAGTGAGCCATCAGAAGGAGCGGACGAGCGGAGCCCTGTGAAGCCACGTCTTAGCTCGTCTTCGGGGCCACCCCCTCAACGTTCCTTTTAAAGTTCCAGTGAGACTTGTTGCTTCTCGGTCGTCGAGCAGATGACGAGTGCGAAGACATTAAGATGAACGTTGATTCTAAAAGGTGCCTTCAAGGTGAGCTGAGGTCATCTTGTGCAGTTTGAAGAGCACCCGAGAACTGCAAGAGGGCCGTTGAAGCACCCTGACGGAACCAGTAAATGTTCCACGAGGTCGTCGTTGCTTTCGGCGTGAAGTAACAGTCGAACTGGTCGACCCAACGGCTGCGGCTTCCTCTCTTTTGCAGCGCCCTTGAAAAGTGAGCCATCAGAAGGAGCGGACGAGCGGAGCCCTGTGAAGCCACGTCTTAGCTCGTCTTCGGGGCCACCCCCTCAACGTTCCTTTTTAAAGTTCCGGAGAGACTTGTTGCTTCTCGGTCGTCTAGCAGATGACGTGTGCGAAGAAATTAAGTTCATAGTTGGTTCTAAAAGGTGTCATGAAGTTGAGCTGCGGTCATCTTGTGCAGTTTGAAGAGCACCCGAGAACTGCAAGAGGGCCGTTGAAGCACCCTGACGGAACCAGTAAATGTTCCACGAGGTCGTCGTTGCTTTCGGCGTGAAGTAACAGTCAAACTGGTCGACCCAACGGCTGCGGCTTTCTCTCTTTTGCAGCGCCCTTGAAAAGTGAGCCATCAGAAGGAGCGGACGAGCGGAGCCCTGTGAAGCCACGTCTTAGCTCGTCTTCGGGGCCACCCCCTCAACGTTCCTTTTTAAAGTTCCGGAGAGACTTGTTGCTTCTCGGTCGTCCAGCAGATGACGTGTGCGAAGAAATTAAGTTCATAGTTGGTTCTAAAAGGTGTCATGAAGTTGAGCTGCGGTCATCTTGTGCAGTTTGAAGAGCACCCGAGAACTGCAAGAGGGCCGTTGAAGCACCCTGACGGAACCAGTAAATGTTCCACGAGGTCGTCGTTGCTTTCGGCGTGAAGTAACAGTCGAACTGGTCGACCCAACGGCTGCGGCTTTCTCTCTTTTGCAGCGCCCTTGAAAAGTGAGCCATCAGAAGGAGCGGACGAGCGGAGCCCTGTGAAGCCACGTCTTAGCTCGTCTTCGGGGCCACCCCCTCAACGTTCCTTTTAAAGTTCCGGAGAGACTTGTTGCTTCTCGGTCGTCTAGCAGATGACGTGTGCGAAGAAATTAAGTTCATAGTTGATTCTAAAAGGTGTCGTGAAGGTGAGCTGAGGTCATCTTGTGCAGTTTGAAGAGCACCCGAGAACTGCAAGAGGGCCGTTGAAGCACCCTGACGGAACCAGTAAATGTTCCACGAGGTCGTCGTTGCTTTCGGCGTGAAGTAACAGTCAAACTGGTCGACCCAACGGCTGCGGCTTTCTCTCTTTTGCAGCGCCCTTGAAAAGTGAGCCATCAGAAGGAGCGGACGAGCGGAGCCCTGTGAAGCCACGTCTTAGCTCGTCTTCGGGGCCACCCCCTCAACGTTCCTTTTTAAAGTTCCGGAGAGACTTGTTGCTTCTCGGTCGTCTAGCAGATGACGTGTGCGAAGAAATTAAGTTCATAGTTGGTTCTAAAAGGTGTCGTGAAGGTGAGCTGAGGCCATCTTGTGCAGTTTGAAGAGCACCCGAAAACTGCAAGAGGGCCGTTAAAGCACCCTGACGGAACCAGTAAATGTTCCACGAGGTCGTCGTTGCTTTCGGCGTGAAGTAACAGTCGAACTGGTCGACCCAACGGCTGCGGCTTCCTCTCTTTTGCAGCGCCCTTGAAAAGTGAGCCATCAGAAGGAGCGGACGAGCGGAGCCCTGTGAAGCCACGTCTTAGCTCGTCTTCGGGGCCACCCCTCAACGTTCCTTTTTAAAGTTCCGGAGAGACTTGTGGCTTCTCGGTCGTCGAGCAGATGACGAGTGCGAAGAAATTAAGATGAAGGTTGATCCTAAAAGGTGTCTTCAAGGTGAGCTGGGGTCATCTTGTGCAGTTTGAAGAGCACCCGAGAACTGCAAGAGGACCGTTGAAGCACACTGACGGAACCAGTAAATGTTCCACGAGGTCGTCGTTGCTTTCGGCGTGAAGTAACAGTCGAACTGGTCGACCCAACGGCTGCGGCTTTCTCTCTTTTGCAGCGCCCTTGAAAAGTGAGCCATCAGAAGGAGCGGACGAGCGGAGCCCTGTGAAGCCACGTCTTAGCTCGTCTTCGGGGCCACCCCCTCAACGTTCCTTTTAAAGTTCCGGGGAGACTTGTTGCTTCTCGGTCGTCGAGCAGATGACGAGTGCGAAGAAATTAAGATGAAGGTTGATTCTAACAGGTGCCTTCAAGGCGAGCTGAGGTCATCTTGTGCAGTTTGAAGAGCACCCGAGAACTGCAAGAGGACCGTTGAAGCACACTGACGGAACCAGTAAATGTTCCACGAGGTCGTCGCTGCTTTCGGCGTGAAGTAACAGTCGAACTGGTCGACCCAACGGCTGCGGCTTTCTCTCTTTTGCAGCGCCCTTGAAAAGTGAGCCATCAGAAGGAGCGGACGAGCGGAGCCCTGTGAAGCCACGTCTTAGCTCGTCTTCGGGGCCACCCCCTCAACGTTCCCTTTTAAAGTTCCGGAGAGACTTGTTGCTTCTCGGTCGTCGAGCAGATGACGAGTGCGAAGAAATTAAGATGAACGTTGATTCTAAAAGGTGCCTTCAAGGTGAGCTGAGGCCATCTTGTGCAGTTTGAAGAGCACCCGAGAACTGCAAGAGGGCCGTTGAAGCACCCTGACGGAACCAGTAAATGTTCCACGAGGTCGTCGTTGCTTTCGGCGTGAAGTAACAGTCGAACTGGTCGACCCAACGGCTGCGGCTTTCTCTCTTTGCAGCGCCCTTGAAAAGTGAGCCATCAGAAGGAGCGGACGAGCGGAGCCCTGTGAAGCCACGTCTTAGCTCGTCTTTGGGGCCACCCCCTCAACGTTCCTTTTAAAGTTCCAGGGAGACTTGTTGCTTCTCGGTCGTCGAGCAGATGACGAGTGCGAAGAAATTAAGATGAAGGTTGATTCTAACAGGTGCCTTCAAGGCGAGCTGAGGTCATCTTGTGCAGTTTGAAGAGCACCCGTGAACTGCAAGAGGGCCGTTGAAGTACCCTGACGGAACCAGTAAATGTTCCACGAGATCGTCGTTGCTTTCGGCGTGAAGTTGCAGCTGAACTGGTCGACGCAACGGCTGCGGCTTTTCCTCTTTGTCGTCGAGCAGAGGACACCCTCTTGTGAAGATAATAACAGTTGATTCGGTAATCTCTTTTCGTTGTGAGCTTAGGCCACACTTTGATGTTTGCAGACCACCTGAAAAATGCAAGTGCGATGTGAAATAATGACGACGGAACCTTGACGTGGTGGCATGTGGGTTCTAAAGCAGTCAAGCAGTTTGCGAGCTCATTAAAAAGAAATCGGTGACTTTTTTGAAGATATTGTGAGGACGGGGTAAAACATGCCAACTTGTAGACACAGCCGTGACCTAGAAATTTAAATTCACCGGTTTGGTACAGTCTAGGTTTTGAAATGCACAACAGCAAAATAAAGGATATATATAAAAAAAAACATTATATAAACTGATTTTGGGTGCCGATAACCGAAGAGGGTATCCGCTAAAATTACTTTAGTAATCGCCAAGCGTGACCTGGTCTAATTTCAGAGGTGTCCAACGGATCCGAAGACCGTTGAATGGCGTTCGATTGGTGCGCGTGCTGTTGCAACAGCAATGATAGTATACCTTTAATGCCGGTGTTCGGTGGAAGGAATCAAGTTGGCAGACGGTTGTCGATCAGTGGCAGCAGTTCCGTGGCAGGGGCGAAGAAGACTTCCATGTTCTCGGAACTGCGTCGATGCCCCGGTCAGGATGTCCATTGCCTATAGAGCATGTTCATTCATCTGTAAGGCAGACCATAGCTCGCGAACAACTGGCGATTCAACAATGATCGTGGTCTTTATATATGGGCTTCCAATAGGCTATGATCCAAATGTTCCGGTAGAGGAAGATAGCATTTTAGTCGTCCCGCTTGACAGCGTGCAGCGGCGGAGCGGAATTGACGATGGGCATGACTAAAGGTATGACCCATTGATCTGTACACGATTTGGGATACATATAGAAGTTTCCGTTGTTTATTTTGTAACGGGGAGTGCTCTTGAATTTTATTTACGAACTTTAGCACCCCTCTCGAGCATTACACTGGTTATTGTTTTCTACCTATTTCGTGTATTTTTAGTTTTTTTTTCTATCCTCACACTTCTGACCCCTAAAACAAAGAAGTGTAAAAAATTAATCAATGACGGACAAAAGAGGGTTTACAAGTATGTCGTTTCCTTACTAGCCCGCCTGGACGTTCTCACTTCTGAAAATTTTGTATTTAAGGCATTGCATTGCGCTCGAGGATATTACACATTTCTTTGTTTTGTTTTTACTTTTCGATTGTCGTGAAACAAAATTGTTGTTAGTGATGTTGGATTAACCTGAGACTGAGGTAGAGAAGAAACATCAAAACGTAGAAGAGGCAGAAAATAGACAAGACGACGTCGTCCTGCCTTTTTTATGTCTCTTCTACGTTTCGATATTTCGTCTCCGCAACAGTTTCAGGTTAATCTAACATGATTAATATTCACCAGTCCTCCTGTACCCTTACGATATTTTCTCTTAAAATTAGTGCGTGTCTGTTTATACAGCCGGAAGTTGGACTGCTTTAGTGGGCGTTTGATGTCCTAGCTGTAGACGATAAATTTATTCGGGGCGGTACCCCTGCAAGACCGGGGTCTTTAAAGTGTCCCCCGCAGTAGTGATACGCGACCGCACGCAGGTACGATGAATGAATGAATAAAGACTTTATTTGGCCCAAAGGAAGATGGATTCCGAAGTCTGTTGAGTCCGGGCTCCCCTTCGTGCCTGTGCCGGTACGATGCTCATCCACATCGAAATGGGCAGGGGTGGGGATTGAACCCAGGATCCCTGGGTTCCTGGGTACTGCTGCTCGAGCTTTAGCCTCACGTGCTCCGCCATGGTGTGCACTAAAGTCAAGTGTGCGCTAGCCCACTCGGCCATTGAATTCTAGCCCTGGGAAGCCTGCACCTCGGGCTCCATAATAAATAAATATGCATTGTCTACTGTAAACTCAAAAGGGCCTTCTTCCTTACCTTCATTTTTACTTTTCTTGGTCTATTTTACATGGCTACAATTATCCCCCTCCATAATATTCTAATTCTTTATAGAATTGACCCCGTAAGTGATGACGTCACAACATGGCGTCTGGGTCCAAACAAACCGTTGCTAGGGACGTTGCTATGGACTAATGCATGGAGACTCCACATGAGGCTAGGTTTTTGCTTACAAGTAACTAAACAATTTTTTGTAAGCAACCTAACTTCTTGATATCTAATTATGAAGATGTTCTTGTCGTCTCAGTGTCGTATCGCAACGATGCAAGCCATTTCTGAAGTCTTACACTCCGCTTTGCTTTGGTAGCAGACGACACGATAGATTTGCTGGCCTCGGTAAACGAGCGACAAAAACAAGTGCATCACCATAACCGTAAAGGCCTCCGCAATGTGCGTTTTTTTTTCTGTGAACAACTTAGCTTCGTTACGAGGGGTGAAAATGCAGTAAAATCAAACCACGTCATGCAGATCAGTTACGACGATCGACCTGAAGTGCATTCATTACCGGCGTAGTGCAGGCCAGCATGAGAAACAAATCGTACGCCGTCGAGGTAAGTCGTTTGTTATTATTATTATTGTGGTTGTCAGGTTATTAAAGAATTGCATGTCTATCGCGATTTCGCAGTATTTTGCTTTTTTCCCCCCTTTGTATACATGAAATTCCGTGGATGTGCTCTTTTGGTGACGATCTTCATCAAACCCGCGATGCGAGTACAATCTGTAATAAACTCACCTTATGTTTTTTATCCAGTTCTTTCGCGCTTTGGGGTCTTGCGGAAATCTGAAGAAACTGCAAGAATCTTCCTTGACGCGATGGTTACAACCAGGTATACGAAGCACCCTCGCATAGCGCGAGTCCGCAAACAAAATTTGGGATCTCAGCCGTTCGCCTGAAGTGCTTTTCTCACGGGTGCAATGCGATCTTTTAGCAGACGATCATCTCGATCGACGCCCGGACTTTCGATAAACCATATTTTGCATCGCACTCCACTATGAAATCTTATAAGTGTTTGAAACTCATTATATTTCAAACCAATGCGATGTCAGAATATCGTCTTTATTCACACGATGCAAACGACGGCCCCACTTGGCCGGCCGGCGTGCGGCAGACGGCATACTTCTTGCATTCGTCGTCTGCTGCAGGCATCTTGAGGACCGGAAGTTGCAGTCGTAAATATTTCAGAAACGAGCGATTACCGGCACACTTCTGTCGAAACATATATGACATTCAAGCTTTCTATATCTGTGATTTTCAGAAGTTTAAATCCTACTCCTGATTTTTGAACGGTCGGGTTTTCGTAGCGAAACCGAGCCACATGTATTTGTCCATAACAACGACCCTAGCAACGGTTTGTTTGGACCCATGACGTCACACTTACGGAGTCAATACAGCCATTTTTTTACTTTACTCATTTATTCACGTGATCTAAAACAAACTTCATTTGTCACACGGGAAAAAAAGAAAAACACATCCCGGTTTCCTTTCATATTCTACAAATGAACTGTGGCGATTGCCGAGGCAGCCGAGACGCTGCAGCCTAATGCACATAGTTACACAGAGTTGCACATAGTTGCACACAGTTTAGCGCATTTACCCCGTATAAATCTAGGACACGGCGTTCATGTGACACTTTAGCCTGACGTCATGCTTTGGCGTGACGTGCCGCCATTATACGCCACGGTAGCACGCGGTGTGCACCGCTAAATGTAGACAAAATGTTTCGCCACTAAAGTTTCAGAGAAATTTCTCCGATAAATTTAGTGGGGAATCACAGTGTCCTTACATTGTTACGCCACTGTGTCACGTGATTTATTCGCACTTATGATGGAACGGAAGATAGACCATTCCAGAAACGGGTTTCAAGCGTAACGGGTTTAGTCGGACCGTTACCGTGCTCCGCATGCCGCACTACCGGAGCCTTTGAAGCATGCTATTAAGCGCGCGCCCCGTGAGCACAATATCAACTGGGCTCGAGCTTAAAAGCATGCTTCAAAGGCTCCGGTAGCGCGGCATACGTGTAGCGCGGTAACGGTTTGCTAAAAGTCTTCATTGTCAGCGTTAGAGCGTATGACGCGTGATTAAATTTTCCTTTCCAAAGCGATGCATGTGCGCGTGCTGGTCTCTTCTAAACATTGGAACAGGGCGGGCAGCTTTTTTCCTCAGGCCACCTAACTGGATGGAAATAAAGTTTATTATTATCATTATTTTTATTAATCTTATTATTATTTGAGAAGCGTGCGACTGAAGCGTGAAACACACATGAGCAAAAATCGCGTCGCATCGCGTCGCCATGGAAGCGGCGTAACCATAGGAACCGCCAATGCCGTGCCGTCCCGCAATGGCGTCAGCGACGGTTGCTATGGTTACGCTGCTTGGCGAAGCGATACGACGCGAATTTCGCTCATATCTGTTTCAGGCTTTAAGCCCCTTGATTCGTTTGCGTTTGTAGAAACGAGAATCGTGGATTTAATCGAGGGGCGTTGCGTGCGACAAGACAGTGGCGCCGCGGTGCGAGTCCGCAGAGCCATTTGCCGTGCATATCGTGTGTAGCAGCCGACGGACAGCAAGAAATGGAGTCAGCCGTTTCTGATCACTGCATTCTTACCTGAGCCAGAGATCGGATCGGACCGGAATTTAGGGTCCGACCCGACTCGGTCATCTCATCTCAAGCATGACGCTCTGACGCACTTGGTGCGTAACCTGGGCGGTAAAATGGCGTCTATGCATTAGCCAAAGCTACGCGCTCGAGCTGAGTGACACCGGATTGCGCGCACTTCAAAATGCACTAAAAAAAACGATTGCGCGGAAAAATGGCTGAGATATCACACCTCAAGCAAAAGCGCGCGTGTGTATGAAGGCACTCTAGCTCTCCAAGGTAAAGCCATAGAGTTATTATAATCTAGGCTAGAGGTTCAACTGGGTTAGTGTCTATGGGACTTCAGGTTTCAAATTGAAGCAGACAGCAACCAAGTCCGCTATTATGGCGCGTTCACACTCGAAGCGGATCCGCAAACGCGAAGCGGATCCGCGCGTTTTCAACCGCAAAGCGGCTGGGATCGAGCGGTTGGAGCGCGTTTTTGCCAACCGCTTCGGGACCGATTTGCCCCAACCGCTTTCGCGAACCGCGAAACGGCAACCAATCGCAACGCGACGCTGACGTGACGTCAGTGACTTTCGAAACAAGATGGCACCTGTCGCTGGTGAGGCGTCCAAGGCGCTGTAGTCCTAGCGTTACAGCAGACAAATCAACGGAGAAACGTGATGTTCACGTCCGTCACTTGAATCCGCCGCGAAAATAATTGACTTCGTAATCTTAACGGGCTTCGCGCCGGTGATTTGGTTCAGGTAAGGTTTTGTTTATTATTCCGGGTGCCACAGCCCGAAGCTCGCTGCCTTGTTAGTCTCTGCCCGTATAGAACGTAGGAACCCGCCCCTGATCGACCGAAATGTCTGTCAGCTTTTGTACCCACTATGACAGTCGCGTGAACTATTGAAAGCTTTCGACATCGTGCATGACCACCATGAAGGCCGATAGAGACGTCGTGAGCCTGATTGCGTAGCCAGGGCACTACCACGGAGCTGGCAGGGTACCTGCGCTAGCTCGACCTGTAACATTTACTGCTAACAAAAGAAAATAGAGGGTACATACTCAAGAAATAAACTCTACGTACCAGACGATGCAGAGGTAATCCATACGGCGTTTATTTGAGCTCAATGGTGAACAAACACTAGACTCAATCAACGTACTAGTGACGAGAGGAAAGTCCGCCACCAACAAAGCCTCGACCGGCTAGCACCGAACACATTCCCCCACCACGGTATTCCCCACCGCCCACAACTTCGAAAATGATAAGAGCGAACGAGGGGGAAAACGGGCCCTGTACTCCCGGAAACAAGGTCAGCTATTCATGCGGAAGGGTCCACTTCGAAGAAATGGTCGGGGGCATCCTGTTCCGTGTCAGAAAGGCGCGCCTAGCTGGGCTTTGCTTGTGGGCGAAGTCGAAGGTAATCACAGGCGAGTTTTGCGGGTCCATGCCTTTTTCTTTCGCTGGCTGAACTCGTAATGCGTGCGAACATCCGCAAGAAAAATCTTCCGAGTGCCAAGAAAGCGAAATTTTGGCTTTGAATCGTGGATTAAAGTGGATTTTGATTCGTAAAACAGGGTTGCCAAACGCAAGTCTCAAAAGATCACGCGTGATCGCCGAGAAACCGCCAACCGCCTCTCGGTGTGTCTGAACCGGGTCGCTCGCGAACTGCATCCGCAATCGCTTCGCGAACGCGGATCCGCTTCCAGTGTGAATGCGCCCTGACGGTGCTCCTCTGCCTTCCTACGGGAAAAACGCGCGCGCATTTCGTCTCTTCGTTAGAGAATAACATGACTCACCTTTGTTACTAGGCTTGTAGCGAATTGTAGGTAACTTCATTAACACTATAATATAAGATTGCTTTAGTTAGAGTATTTTTTTCGATCAGTGAGCGATGTTTAACTTCCCAGTATTCAGGGTCAAGTCCTAATTTCCACGGCGTTTGTCTAAAGAGAAGCGACGAATCTAAGCGAGAATAAAAGTTGAAAAGAACGTAGGATTTGTTCAAAAAGTGCCATTATCCCGATAACGCTAATATTGATAATCTGCGATATCTTAATGGCACAAAAAATGACCCCCATTACGGACGGTTAAAACGCGTCAAAAGTAAAAGTGAACTATAAAAGGTGTTTTTCGTTTTAATAATATGCTGAATTTATCGAGCGGTAGAAGTTTTTTACCATTCCCCATTTTAAAAGTTTTCGAGCATGCAGATTCGAGTTTTTGACGACTAGAACAAACTTACCTTTACAACCATGCATCAGCCCCAGAGTGAATAAAACGAATGTTCTATATTGCCAATCGCACTCATTACTCGACTTTACTTCATATTCATCGTCTACCTGCACAGGTAGGTACTGATCCATGTGTTTTGGCAAGCGAACCACCCTGCAGAAAAGCGCCGCTGCCGTGTTAGCAGTGACAGTGTCGGACATATGGTACATAAATGCATGCAGGAATCCATTGTAGCACGGTTTTTAATGCCATGAATTAGAAACACATACGACGTAACTGTAGTGGTTGGACTTTGTTGATAGATTGGGTACAAAGAAGAAGAGGAAATAAAAGTGGAGAACAGTGATGGTCGCCATTGCTTGGCTCCAGTCTCTGCCGCCTTTCTGACCATTATTCACTACTTCAACAACTTTAAGGCCTGTTCACACATGAAGCGGAGCGCTACAAGCGTAGCGCTTACCTCGCGCTAAGCGCGTGCTGACGGGAGCGTTCACCAGCTTTGTATCTCACCGTCAAAACTGTTGCTCATGGCAGACGATAAGTAGCTGACGGCACGTGAGGAGCGCTACATTAGCGCTTCGCTGCATGTGAGAACCGACCTTTACAGTAACTGACCAATATTCTCGTCTGCGTAACCGAGAACGGTTATGAGCTAGCTAGTACGTACTAATTACTTCTGATATTTGCTCCTATAATCAAGCGCAGAGAAAAATATTCGACGAAAATAATCCCAGGAGAAGGGGAACCAGAGGGTACAAAGGAAAAACACAAACACACACAAAAATATTCACTCACTTTAAAAAAAAAAAAGAGTTCCGGAAGTTAATTTCAGACTGGTTGCAGTTTGCTTCAATTTGAAACCGCACACTAGTGCGAGTTGAACCTCTAGTGTATATTATAATAACTCTTTGGGTAGAGCGCCTTGACGTGTTTGTCTTACAAGTAGCGTCAAATGCGCCAATGAACGAAGCGCATGGCTCATGCGGCCCTTGAATTATAAGAAACGCGAAGCGTGAATTTTGCCAGGACTTCATCAAGGTAAACTCCCTTGATATAGACCTTTCCAAGGTTTACCAAATAACAACCCAGCGTGTGATTTTCACAGCCCAGCACGTGCCTCTTCGTCGCTTCAAAAGCGAGGAAAAGCACGCGCTGTCCTCACGAACACTCAAGATGGCACCGGCCACACGCCCTTTTTAGGGGCGAAGCTCCTTAGGGGCTAGCCATGTCCGTGTGTCCGTCCGCCGTAGGCCGGCGTCGGGTGCTCGTGCTTCTGCTCGTGAGATCACGTGCTCACGAGCACGTGAGCACATGCTCACGTGCTCGTGTAGGGCAAAAAAAATTGGAAAAAAAAAGATGAAAACAAATTATGAAAAAAGAAAAAGAAGAAAAAAAAAGAGTAGGGGGTTCTGAGATGCCATCCCATCTGTCTGCTTAAAAAAGAAAAAGAAGAAAACCACACATTCTCCTACTGCCATGAATGAAAAGGACCGAAAAGCTCGGCATGCAGCGCCTCAGCGTCTACGTAGACAGCAAGCTGCTCCGGAGACCAGGGCGCGAGAAGCTGCTGCACAGCGTCAAAACGCCAAGCGGACCCGGAGTTGAGAGCTCGGGAAGCGGCGGCAAAGCGTCAACGCCGACAGCAAGCAGCAATACCTATGACCAAAATCAGTATCATCAGCACCACCCGAGCTTCGCCCCAATCAACATCATTCACCACGTGGAGATGCGGTCATTTTTTGGAAAGGTCTACAATGTACGCTGAGCTGCCTCGACGTCGTTCTCATTACGCCCAGCTGGCTTTTTCTTCTTCGGCCGCAAAGCCCTTGAAAACATGAAGCTTTTTTTTTGGGGGGGGGGGACACAAATGGGGGATCGGTGGCCAACTGGTCTACCCGTTCATCTAACGCACATAGGCTCGGAGCACATGGAGCGAAAGGTCACGCTGCAGAACCCAGGATCCTGTGTTCAATCCTCACTCGTGCTCGTTTCGATCTGGATGGACATCATACCGGCGTGCGGTTGTGTATCATTACTGCGTGGTGCACGTTAAGGACCCCGGCTTGCGGTTGTACTGCACTGGCTACATTGCTCATCTGCAGCTGAGAGACAAGTCGCTCGTTGACGGCAGAAGAACTCCAAGGTTCTATAAACCTACTCACAATCAATGCATTCAATCCCCACCGCTGCCCGTATCGATCTGGATGAGCATCGTACCGGCGTGCGGTCGTGTAATCACTACTGCGTGATGCACGTTAAAGACCCAGGAGCGGTTGTACTGTACTGGCTAGATTTCTCATCTACAGCTAGAGACGTGTTGCCCGTTGAGGCAGACTAAGTTCTAGGCTGTATAAACATCCACACATCAATTTTTTTTTAATTTGTTTTTTCTTTTGGGGGTGGACATTTAGTGCATGCTCAAGTAATAATGTGTGTACGTTTATACAGCCGGAATTTAGTCAGCCTCAATGGGCGTCTGGTGTCTGAGGTGTAGATAAAAATGAAAGTCGTTTACAATACCCTGTAACGCCGAATTAGAGCGCAGCTCTTGGGGAGGAGGAGGAGAAGGGGTACTGAGGGGAGGGGTATACCCCTCCTCCTCACCTCCTCATCCTACCTGCTACTTCTCCTCCTCCTCTTCCTCCTCCTCCTCCTCTCTCAACCTTCAAGCTCCTCCTTTCCTCTCTTCTTTCCCTCTTCCCTCCTCCTTCCTCCTCCCCCTTCCTCCTCCTCCTCCTCCTCTCCTTTCCCTCGACCTCCCCTCCTCCTCCCCGCGCGGTGCATCATGGGAAATGTCCCGCGATGCACTCCGTCAGACTGTGACGTCACACGTCCGGGTGACGTCACGAGTGACATCACGAGGGTTCCCGCGGTGTATTATGGGATATTTCCCATGATGCACCGCGCGGTGCACTGCGACGGCGATGCCGACGGTGACGGCGACGCCACTCAAGCCGGAAACCGGCGTCTAAGAGCTACGCTCTATAAAAATTTATGCCAGTCCGATAGAGCCTGCACTGCACTGTGGTCTTTTCCCGGGATGGCGGTTGTACTCCACTGGCTAAATTTCATGATTCAACTATTTAGCGTGACGTTGTCAAGGCTAGCGTAGCCTGCACATTGCTGCAGCCTCGCACTGCTGCAAGAGCACGTGGCTTCCTTTGCGTCTTCTACTCACACGCTCACGCAAATACCTTTACAATTTTGGAGAGCGGCGGAACCTATGCTGCTTTGAAAACGTAATACAAAATAGCTTACGCCTGAGTATTGATACCCTGATAATAAATAATAATAGTAATAATAACAAAAACCCAACGGCTTCGCCATCTACCGGAGTACAATTAACCGAACCAACAGAAGAGCAAAACACTTCAAAGGCACGGGGCACGCGCATCGAACGAGGCCATTGCCGAACGTTTCCCCGACGTGGCCCAGCATCTCCGCCGATCAGCTTGTCTCCCTCTGGTCTAATTCGCCATGGAGCCGAGACTGCGCAGCGGTCGTTCTACGCAACCGGAGTCTCACAGGGAAGGTCCTCAGCAGGACAAGCGCCAGCTCACCGAGGAGGAGATCACGGAGTTCAGGAGGCCTTCACCCTGTTCGACAAGGAGAGCAGCGGAGCCATCAAGGCTTCAGACTTGGGCACCGTCATGCGGTCCCTAGGTTACAGCCCCACCGAGGCGGATAGTTGGGTGACCTGTAGCAACTGCGAGGCGAAACGTCGCCTCTAACGGATGCTCAGTTCATGCAAAGCTGCAGAAACGTTCCGTGCCATAGGAAAAGATCAGAGTATACATAGCTTGCACGTGACTTTATCGCACCATGCCAATGGTCAATCCTACTTGCCCTTGCCGATAAACGCCAATTCTGCGCAGCGATACATAGGCTGCAAAAGGTGCGCAAGGAACAGCAAAGTGCTTGATAAACGTTTTAGCGTTTGTGCGTAAGGTGTGTAATTTGCTCGCTTTTTGAGGCGACGAACATGCGCGTGCTGAGCTGTGGAGATGGCATGCTGGGTTGTGGATTTGTAGACGTTGGAATCGTATATAGACCCTTTCGCATAACCTAATATTAGCGCGGAACTGGCGCACCCTCGACCCGGTGCATTCTTGAATTTTTCCAGAGACACAAGGTATGCATCCGGCAAGGGTAGTAGCGAAAATGCTTGGAGACGTACGTCGTGCGTGATTTAGTTCCGAATTTGAACAATGCTGCTCGTTGGACGCGTTGGTGCTGAGACTTTGAAAGCTATGGTAGCGCTTTTTGACCCGGGTGAGAGGGGGTAGAGCAGGTCAACACAATGCGCTAACTTAAATAATTATGCGGAATAACACGGCTATAAATAACCTGCACCATCGCGTCACTCAACCAACACCCTGCCCTCCCGCTGATCGCAAGAGCTGTGTCGCTCTGTCCACCAGAATCAGTCAAAGACACGCTCATGGGCGTACCAACCGGGCGGGGGGGGGGGGGGGCAAGGGGGGCACTCGCCCCCATCCCTCCCAGCCCCTCATAGGGGGGAGGGGGACAAGGCAGGCATGTCCTGCCCCCCCCCCCCCCCCGAAGCAGCTCATTACTGGGCAGGGCAACACGCTGCTGGCGGCGCCCAAAGGGATACCAGGGGCACCGCCCCTGGCCCTAGGGGAGGGTCTGGTTTGCCGCCCCCCCCCACTCAAAAAACACGTTTGTACGCCACTGGCCACGCAGACGCACCAATCCCCGTTACTTTTTGTCAGGTCTGTCAAAGGCGCTACCATGTTCGTCACATAGTTCCGAATGTTTCTTTTTACCGTGTTACAATTTTCGTAAAACCTACGTTTGCCTGGCTATCACTGCGTCCCTGTCGGGTGCACAAAAGTTTTTAAAAAGCATGAGAATGATCGCGGAAGTGTTCGATGAGCAGAAGAGTTGCATCACGAGTGTGGCTACAATGTTATTGAGGTTCACATGCTCGTCAAGGATCCTTATCTATAAAGTCGGTCGGTTGCGAGCATGAATCGTGAGGATTTGTATCAGACTCATCATCACGTTTATGCTCACGAGTGCTTCGTCTAAGTGCAAGCGAACAGATCATAGCCAGGTACCGTTGCTACGATAAGGTTATCACATACAATGCTGTTACGCCATGGCATATGAAGGTCATGACAACATCTGCGGTCCACTACTCAAGATAGAGCTATCGAATGCCAAAAGCTTGCTTGATGAGACTATATTAAACCACTCATATATTACTTTGTTATGGAAACTCAATCAAACACCTCACCGCCTTTGTCCTCGTTCTTTCAAGGAGGCAAGGTAAATGGGTTGTCATTAGCAAGCTGGATTCAACAAGCCAGGCTCAGTCAAGTCATTGAAGCCCACCCATAGCGGCGTCTAGCCAAGTTTCCCCATACCCACACCGTTGACAACCCAGACAGCTGTTGTGAAAACAGCCAGCACGCTGCTTGCACAAGTGCCCCCCCCCCCCCCCCCCCGTCTGCCCTTATGGTTCACCTCCCGTCGTTCGACGCGCCACTGGTTTGAGGAGGGCTGCCATGGCAATTGCGGTATATTCTATGGAATTATTGTGTTTTGATGCACAGCTTTCAGATATGGCGTTTCACCGTTTTCTGTGGAATGCACATTTTTGCAACGACAATCTAGATGGTGCTTTAACCGACCCGGAGGCGGACTGAAGTGACTGAGATGGGGTACCCACCCCCACGGGAGTATCACAACTAACCTAATCCAGTAACATTGGGCACAACCAGCCGGCATTTCAAGCCGGCTGGTCGTGCCCCAAAATAATGGCATATAGGGGCAATGACGCCACCGCGTCCGCCGTTGTGGTGGCTTTACTGCGATAGCGTGAATACCCCTTCCCGCATACGTTTCGCGCCATCAAATTTGTTTTTCCCGGCAGGAACGGGCAGAGAAAACTGCCAGCACTCTGTAATGACATCAAGTGAAAGCTGGCAGTCACCTGTAGACGTTTTCTGTTTTCTGTCGTTCACAGTCACGTGGGTTCTGTATCTGTATGCGGGACGAAAAAATAATAAAACTCTTCAACATAAAATATGCGAAAAATATAGGTGCAGGTGAAACAAGAACGCGTGACAATCATGAATTTTTCGTAAACACCTTTTAGCAGCGTGCAAATTTCAAAACAAGATTTTATCACGCATACCAGAAGTGACAACATTTAAGATGGCTGTCCCATCCTGAAAAGTATGTATACTTTGTTCACCCTTAAGCAGAGACTACAGCGCACGTCACAAGTGCGAGCTGGTCCGCGCCCGAGTCTTTAAAACATGAATTTCGCGCTCGGAGAGCTCTTTCCGCGGAAGGGCGTTTCAAAGCAGCGACCTCGTTGATGGTGCGCGCGTATGAAAAGCATGTTGGAAGCTTGGGAGATCTCGTGAGCTGAATCGAACACCGTCGAAGCTGACCATCTGACAATGCCCTGAGGCCCGTCGATTGGCGAAACTTGGAAAGCCGAGCACAGCGACGTTTTTGGTCGCGCACTGTCGTCACGCTGTCGCGGTGTCGCTGCTGTCGCCAAGGTGCATGCACAGTCGCTTTACTTTACGGGAAGCTGGGTTCTGTGCTTGCGAAATGTTCACAACTGATGTGCGCAGATGCGGGCTTGTTTGCAAGCAGCGTGTTGGTCCATACCCAATCGGTAATGAGGAGACCTGGTGATAGAATCGCGGCTTCGCCAAATTCGGTGTCTTGCAAAGCTAAAGAACCTTTAATACCGTTCGATCAAACTGAAGCCCCTGGATCCGAGGAAATAAGCGCCATTGACTTCTTTGCTGCTAGCAGGGCACAAACGTATACTAAAATATAGACGACCATAACCTCGCAAAACGATTGACTCATCGGTCCCTATCGTTAATGCAATCGCCATTTGGGTCCTTTTCAATGTTCGTAATTCAAAAGTGTATTTTCAACCAGCTCGCGCCACGATCAATATGAAGTGTCATTGTACTAAAAGCGTTCCTCGTCAATATAAGCGTATTTGGCACTGCGTATGATATCAACTTATCAAGCATACCTACGTCCACGGATATGTTTCAATGCTATTGCTCTTTTCGCCTATTTGAATATACAGAAACACTCAATTCTCAATGCCGCTAAGCACCGACGCTGCATGCTCTGTCAGTGCGAAGATACGCGCAACACATATCTCGGTGTGGAAAAAAATGTCTTTATGAAAGCAACCTGCCACCGCGAATTTGGACCCGCTCACCACGAATGGAGAGATCAAAGAGAGAACTGACGATCCCATGGACCAAAATGGCGACCATGCGGGGAGCTTGGGGCTACTTTCCCAGGATTCAGTGACTTTAGATTATACAAGCTGTGAGTAAATCAACCTGTAGTTTTGCCTCCAGAACCACAGCACATTTAGGGCGCTAAGTAAAACCGGCGAAAATTTTGTTATCAGCACTCATTCAAAGCAACACCCCATACTTGTGGCAGGCGGTGAATACTTCAATATGAAGTGTTCGCCATGCTTGTTCAACATAAAATGTAGAAACAAAGGTGTACGTCTGAGGTTTTTATCATTTGTAACAACAATTACACGGAAAAGTCAGTGACAACTTAAGAAACTAAGGTGTGACTCATACTGTTCACACTTCTTGCTTTGTAAATGGTTCTTCAGTTTCTGTTATCGACTGATGCCTCCGTCTCATTGGCTGCGGAGTAATAATACGATACCCTGGACTCGACACGCCTTGAGATTCATAAACACTCCTTAATCATACCTGCATATAAAAAAAAAACGTGCGCTTAAAATATATTTGAATACATTTCTAATATAGTTTAGTATGTTTAAATTCCCATTACATTTAAGCGGCGCGATCTGCCGCCGACCCAATCTGATATATAAAGTGCACATGTACTAAACGTCAAGATGAACTCATGAAAGGGAACAGCGCGAAAATAAACGAGGGACGAGAAGAAAGAGGTAACGACAGACACAGCGCCGTGTCTGTCGTTATCTCTCTCGTCCCTCGTTTATTTACGCGTTGTTCCCGTTTTATGATGTAAAACCAGCTCGCCCAACTTCTTGCGATGTTAAACGTCAAGTCTTAATACGTCATTACGAAGCGCCACCAAACAACTTTCTGCAATGTCTATTTATGGTCCTAACACACTTTCGGAGTTGTTAGCATTGTAAGAAACCGAAAACACAAAAAACATTACTCCTATGCGTGGCCGATTTGTATATTAAAGGGGCGATGCAACGATTTTTCTATTTTGCGCAACTACCGCTTAGAACGGATCCCTGACGTTAATGACCTGTGAAATACCCGTTCGTTTTTCACCACACGCAATCAGAAGTCGCAGGAAAAGAATAGAGAAAAACGAGCGGAGTTCCACCCCCTCAACTCGCAGCCAGAACAAGCGGCCACGTGATCTGGAGCCGATTATGTGCCGCAATGTTGATCATAGCCATGCGCTGGGGTTGGCAAGTGCAGGACACGCGCTAGGTTCCAGACATTGTTATGGTTCGGCTGTTGTCGTCATTGCAGCGGTGGACGCGAGGACGGTACTCCGAGTGCTTCTCCGAGATCTATCGATTGCTCACGAGGCCAAGTCGAGCGTCACGCCGTGCCCGGGTCCAATCTGTGGAGGCCACCGTTCAAAATATCGTCACTGGGCGGGCTGCAATGCCGCCCGGCTACGTCATCAGAGTTTGACCCGAAGGAGAGGTTGAATGAGAAACGCTCGGTTTTGTCACGCAGAAGTTACAGCCCAACAAAGGAGGTTTCTTGGTCAGTGGCGTTGCGTGCGGTATCCTTGAGTCCCACTAAGTGCCAGTAAGCTCGTGTAAAGCGAGAGAACGACCAATTGAATATCGTTGCACCGCCCTTTAAATCGGCATCCAAAGATCCGACACCAGATGGCGTCTTTGAACGCGTGAGTTGTAAGCCTCGATATGCGTCTGTCATAGGGTGAAGATGGCGTCTTAGACGACTTGTTCTAGCTCAATATGCGTCATCATAGAAGTAAACACAACAATTGTTATTGAAAACTTTACCTACGCATGCCGGGACCTTAAAATGGCGCCAAAGCACCGGGAAGAACAAGACCTCGCTCAAACGGATCAGCGCGTCCATTTGGGGACAGAAACAGCCCAGATGCCGCCACCTAAGACAGAAGCGGCGAAAGTGGATGGCCCTAATAAGGGGTCACAGCCGCATATTGCAAGTGTTATTGGCCATTCATTGGTTTGAATAGGCAAGCATCCCGTGACTAACCATAAGCCAATAAACATCCCCTACTGCGGGGCATTCACTGGACGCCATATCTGAAGTCAATGTTCAGAGCGCATGCTCAGAACAGGCTACATTAATAATACTGCTAAGACCGGCAATCTTGATGGTGTGGAATGCACGTTGCAAAAGAACTGTAGGCTAGCCGTCGCGCAGCCAGCAACCGCACGGATATGGCTGCGAGTGAACCACTCTCTATTGTGGCGACTTAAGTG
>JAZHYW010003869.1:0-136586 GCA_037355805.1 Ixodes ricinus | reverse complement strand
CAGTGTTTAACTACAACCTGCATTAGGAATTACGCGAATTTATGCCAGTACGATGACCGTCCTCATTAAAACAGGCAACAGAAGAAATAGAATTTGCGACCTCACGATCTTCCGTTGACTAAAGTAATTGGTTCTTTCCTTGTTTTGCGAAACAAACAAACAGGCAAGCATTTTTGTGGACCAGCAATGGACAAAACATTTGAGTATACATACAACAACGGGATCAGAGTTGCTTCTCTCAGAAAGATGTCGTCGTCTTCATTACAGTTTTAATGCCACCATATACATTGGAAAGAACATTAGCAGCTGGCGACAACAGTCTCGCGTAAATTCACAGCTCACAAATTATGTGCTGCAGGAATTCTCATTACATGTAGGCAAAGCCTGTAAGAATTGCCTGCAGTGATCACGCCAGAACTCAATCGAAGTAACTGCGATTTCAATTATCATTGCATTTTCTTAACAGTAGCAGCATGCTTAAGACTTCAATGAGCACTAATCTGGAAAATCAAGTTTGAAAAGAAAAAGAAATCGTACGCATCATTAAGTTTAAAGTGCACTTTCGATTCCCCAAGCATTGTTAATTGCAACGACGAGGCAATCGACTGTTCTAGTGTCAACGAAAGAAAGTCAACACAATTAGAGGTCAATTATTGCTCGGGGGTAACGAGTAATTCGATTTTAATTGCGTCCTTTCTTTGACGGTAGCGGAACCGTTCACGGTAATCGTATTGTGCGCTGAGTATTTTGTTTTTGCACAACGCCTTAATGAATGCAAGTCTAATCAACAAAACGTTGGAAGCAGGAGCAACATAATGGTTTAATTGACCTGTCCTCACGCCCCTTTTAATTGATGTAGCACCGAAGAGCTTTAATTACCTGACGTTGAGTTGAAGCCGCTTATTTGTTTGATTATTACTCTTTATTTATTAATAGTCCTATATAAGAGATTACCGATTAACAGATCAAGGATTTGCTCCCATACCCATAATATTATCCAACACAACTTGACGCCGGATTTAACTGGTTTTTCTGCGACTGCATCAAGAAATTTTCTAGAAAGTCGCACATATGTAAGTAACGGCTCTTCTGGTTGTCTTGCCAGGGTGCAGCTCACGTCAAGGTGTTTGCTCAAGCCTGTCGACGTTTAGTTATAACAACGGTTGTTTGGAAACATAAATATTTAGGAAAGCGAATATATGCCCCTCCTATGTCCGGCCCTGCAGAGACAAGTTCTGTGAAGCAGCTTCAAATAATTTATAATTCTCTCCCTTTCGTCATGCTGTAAGTATTCTGCTATTTTCATTCCTTTATTTAGGGGAAGCTAAAACACTTTTTTGAGAAATTTTAGTAATAAGTGGTAGTTTTCTTTCTGACAGTTTTTTTTTTGGTCAGAATTAGTGCTTGGTCCCGGAAAGGGGTATCGAAATAAACTCGGCGTGACTTTTTTATGTCGGGTAGCTAGTAATGACCACTTGAGGTCGTCTTTACTTTTTAAAACACTTAGAGGCGGAGAATTGTTATTTAAGATATATCTACCACTCCGTTTTTGCACCACCTCTGTCTTGCCAATGGGTTGGTTTAGAAGAGGCTTTAACAAAATAGGATGAAGAGCTGAAGTAAAAACTGAAACAGTTGCTGTCATTTCTCGCTGTCCAACAGTCCATCGACGAGATACGCCAGCAAAGAGAGGTTTCAAAATGTTCAAAGCACAAAATATCTCCCCTCCCCCGCCCCCCCCCCCAAAAAAAAAGAGGTTTTTTATTTGAAATAATAAACTACGCGTCGCCTAACGCGTTTTCTTTGCCCAAATGTAGCGCTAGCGGTCCGCACCATTCTGTATTTTCTGAAAATTTCAGTTGAAAAATGCGACACATTTTCACCCGTTTTCGATAACTGGCGCCATTCAGCTCCATGTATTCAAGAGGTACGTCAGCTGTAATTTTTGCCACCGAAAATAAAACAAAATAAAAATCACCTATAACTTTTGAATTAGATGACGGTTGGTTCTCAAACTTTGGAATTAGGTCCGGACCGCTTGCGTTACATTTGGGGGAGAATGAGCGTTCGGCAACGTGTAACTTATGTTAACAGTAAACGAAAAACAAAACAAAAACACTGTACATTTTGGGGGTCTTTTTGTAGAAGAGTAAAATTGAGAAGTACTTGAAAGTCTATATATGCTAAAAACGAATGCTTACAAGAGACCAAAGTGGAAAAAATGAACAGTGTGATGATGACGACCACTAAACGGAAACCGCTAACCCTAAGTCCGGCGCACACTCCGAGCCCTGACACCGAATTCAAGCGACTGGACCAGAATGGCGAGCTGTATCACATTGTCAATCATCATTTAAACGGCCGAAGCATTCGAATAAAGGGCGTGGATTAAATGGTGACTCATATTAGTCACCCTGCAAGGACTTTCTTACAAGTTTTCAATTTGCACCAAACCTGAGCGCACTGAACGTAGTAAGCTTAATGAAACTTTTCTTTTCTCGAATTTCGCTTCATTTTAAAAGTTATGGTCAAATTAAAATTACAAAAACAAGCAAAAAATAACCTCCTTCATGACGTCGTAGGTCCTGGCTTGAGTGGCTGTGAACTAGAGGAGGGGTAGTGAGCTCGGCGAGCGCCCACGGCTGCCGCACTTCGTGCCGACGGCTTGAACAGGGCCGCCACTAAAGCATGTTCCGGATAGGCTGTATGAAGCGGGCAGCCAGGGCGGCTCGCATTGCATTTGCTGTGCGATTAAACACTAATTCGGCATGAGACCTCAGTGCCCACAAACGACAGCAAACACGGGGTAAAGACCAGTTCAGAACGGGAGCCACTTCGCGCTGCCATACCATCAAATGGCCAAACCGCAAGCCAAACCTCGCCGAAGTCCTTCGGAACGCTCGGAACCGGTCGGATCCTCGAGCCGGTATACGACCGCAGCGCCGCCGCATACATCCGGTACTTTTTTACGCTCGCCGCTCGTCGGTGCCTGATCCCACTGCCCCTTTCTAGTATGCGCCGCCTTTTCCACCGCTTGGTGACGGGTATGTCGACGGGTCATTTCTTGTTTCCGTACTTTATAAACTGCATTTGTTTCTTTTCTGATCTAAAATACTGAACAGAAACTGCATTCCTAAATAATTTAGACGGTTCGCGCCACTTATACTTTGTATTTCGAGTCTTTTTCGACTAAAAAGAAGCTTTTAGCGCGTCTGACCAGTAGTAAGCCCAGGACCAAAGACTTCACATTTCTCGCGCTTTCTGTACTGAGGATCGCCCCCATAGGTGGAGGAGGTTTCCGCGTCGTCCGGTGAAAATATGACGCACTGATATTTAGTTACTCTCTCCGTGCCCGCTGGCTTGCCCGAACCCCAAGAGATGTGGAAACCGAAAAAAGGTAGACGCTTAAATATGATTGCAGGGCCCCTTTAAGGACACTTCAGCCATCGTGGTGGCTAAAATTATTGCTGCCAGTTATGCGAGGCTTTATCTTAAATCGCATGAAACGGATTTCTACAGCGGAGCTGTTAAGGGCTAGTTCTCCCAGGATCGTGTCCGGTACCGAACATATGTCGACCCCCGTGGTCCACACAACACTCTGGTTGCCGCCGTTGCTCCTATAGATGGCGGTAGCTGTCCAGAGTGTTGTGTTTGCCGGTTGTCTGCTTGCCGCCGTCGCTCATAGATCACGGCAATCTTTCCAGCCTCGGCAACCAGACAGCTGGTTACTGCCGTCGCTCATAGATGGCGGCAACATTTCTTCGGAGAAAGAAGAGCGGGAACGGTACGAGCGGCGATGTGCGCAGCAGCGCGAAGGGTTCCGGAAACCCCGCGAGGCCGCTATTGCCTAAAGTTCCACTGCGTCGAGCGCTTCAGATTCCCTTGCGAAAGAAGAGCAGATCGCACGCCTGGAAAGCCACCGCCGAGAACAGAAGCTACAGCTCCGCTGCTCTTCCTTCTTCACCAGAGTGGAAAGGCTGAAAGTTTTTTTTTTCCGTCCCCCAAAAATGTCGGAACAGGTCGCAACAGAGCAAGACGATATCTCGCACGAGTTTTCTGACGCCATATGTGAAGCTCAGGGAAGTCATATTTTCGAATCTGAACGCGCAATAGCGCGCCCGCTCTGCACTTAGCACAAAAATAGAGACTTTCTCGAGAAAATCGAACGAGTGGAGTGCCAACACTCTAAGCGTGCTCTATATACTGGGTCTAGATTTCACGTTTTAACTCTTAACTTACCCAATTTAAACTTCTTTCCTCGAGCACTTTTCCACCATCAGACTTACAGCCCGTAGACTCCGCACGCCAAGCCCCGCTGATCGACACTAAGTGTCAATTCCAGTCAGAATTCATCCAGTGGGCTGTGGTACCGACGAGTTCAACCCGCACTGAAGCCGCGGCGTGAGCAGGCACGTCCCCCCCCCCCCCATTTGCTTTCACCCCTTTGGCCCCCAGCGCTGGCGTTCCCCAAATTACCCGGCACCACCATCCGAAGGCTCCGCACGTGCTCCTTCGCCGTCCTCATCAAGGAACCCGCGGACGGAGTTACCGGGCAGCCTTTGGCCCTCGCGCACACACGCATAGCACCGATCGGCACCAGGGAGCGGGCCCTTGCCTGCCGGGCGACCCGTGCCTCATGATTGGGGCAGCAGCGTAACCCAATTGCCGGCGTCGTAATTGCCCTTATAGGACCCGACGCTTCGCGCTGGCGTGGCGGCGCGTCTACGGGGCGCTGGAGTAGCGCGCGCACTCTATGGGCACGCGCCCTGTTTCAATTGTCGGCAGGGCAGCTCCGTGGGGATTGGGCCGTAATTAATCACGGGGAGGAAATGACGATCATAATGAAAGAGGAGGCGATAAAAGCGAGAGTGAAGGGAGGGAGTGCTGGGAAAGGAGTTGGTGAAGTTTTTTTTCTTGTTGCTGTTGCTGTGCTTCTCTTGTTTCCTTTTTTGTTTGTGTGTGTGAGAAGAAAAGGTGCTTTATTAGCCCCATTAAAAATTTAGGGGGCGCGGTCGTGACTGCTGCGACGGGCTTGCCGGGTTAATTATCGTCTTCGAAAAAGCGGAGAAGTCCCCGGCTCGGTCGCGTGAGGCCAGAGTCACACGTTGCGTGTTCAAGGGTCGCCTATAAAGGTCGGCTTCGTCAAAACGGGCCATAAAGAAAGTAAAGAAATAAATTAAAAAAACTTATCCGGTAGAAGTTTTTGCCCTCGTGTAATAGCATAGTCGATATTTCTTTTAAACTGTTTAATTTAAAATGTTTTTCATTAGTTTTGATAGAACCGTTGGATATGCCGGAATATGGTAAGGACATGTCAGGTATCGATAAATTTATGTTCTCGCTCTCTTTGTCTGATTTTGTACTTCAGGGGCATCCATCATACGACGCCGTGCCGACAGAAGCTCGTGCTATCACTGTTGTTCCTCGAATTCTAGCGCATACTCAAAGTTCAAGCAGGGGACTGGCTTATCGTCCTTGGACTTCGGTTGGACAACTCAGCTTCGACCTTCCGACGTCTCGTTTCCCCCTTTCTACACCGGAGCACTTGCCTGTTTCCTTCCCCATGCCTCCGGGGCACTCTCTCATCATACGTGCGGGTGCGTTCGGTGCCTTGTTACATTACAAACTCGCTTTTTGTCTGTAATGCTTCTGGCGCAGTTGATTCAGCGATGAACACAAGATGGAGAAGACGACGACGTTTTCAGGCAATCAACGGCATTCTTCCTGGTCTTTTGGAAAAATAGAAATTTTTAAAGTTTCTGGATATTATCCAGCCAGATTTTCTTATTGACGTCAAGCGCCAAGTTTCCGGACGCGGCGCATGGTCGCCGCTTCCTGTAAATACCGGACCGACAACCTAAACAATAAACCAGCCGCCACCAGCCGAAACCCCCGAAAGGGGGTCCTGGACCATCACACGGCAAGTCTCCGCCTCAATGTACCGCAGGCCCCACCGTCAACCCTTATCCATGGTGACCTCAAGAAAGCTCCCATTAAAAGACGATGTACGGACCCAGACTCATATCAAGACTATGATGCTGACAAGACCTCTACCTATTCCGTTCAATGCGCTATCTTACATTCCAATGAAGACGAGTCTCCAGATGATCCCATGCAAGTTCTGGAACCCGACGAAGATAATCGGCCGTTTACCCCAGTCCAGTACAAGAAGAACCGCCCTGCGGGCATTCCAGTGGTTTTCGAACCCAACAGTTCCAATGCATCATTGTGGAGGGTGAATCCTAACGAAGTGGCCAAAGAGATCATTGATGTTGCACAAGAAAAGCTACTCTCACATAGGATGAACAAAAACGGGAGTTTTCCGTGAGTTTTGCATCTCTGCAAGCAGCCAACAGATTACTAGCCATATCAACCCTTTGCTCTATTGAAGTGGCGACAAGTGTACCCCACTCCTACTCACGGAATCTGGGAAAGAATGAAAGGGGTACCGATCCAGTATACCGACGGAGAACTACAAGAATATTTTAAAAATCTTGGAGCTATTTCTGTTCAACGGCAAATTTCGCATAGAAGACAAGAGGACGGCAACGTGGAACACCGCAAGATTGAAAGCGTGCTGCTCCACTTCCGCCCAGACCAACCGATGCCAACACGCGTTATCCTAGGCTTCACAAGTCACACTGTTGACGAGTCCTTTGGTCCTCCAGTGCAGTGCTATAATTGTCAAAGGTACGGACACAAAGCGCAATACTGCCATGGACCACAGCGCTGCAAAGTATGCGCAGGACCGCACCACCACAAGACTTGCACCAATCAGCAAGATCCCAAGTGCGCAAACTGCGGTAACCAGCATGCCGCTACTTTCTCTGGGTGTCAGTGCAGAAAGACTGCCTCGGTGTCCGAAGTCAGGAGGCCTTCAATGGCAAGGAAAATCGTGGGTTTGCGGCCACCTTAAACCCTGAAGTTGTGCGCGTCCCCTTGGCTGTCCCGGTTCCAATGGATAAGCGAGCCCAAAAGCCAACTTACAGTGACGCATTGAAGAAGACAACGAATGGAGTGAAAGGAAAACACAGAGAATGCCGGCCACATGAAGACGCACCTAAGACAGCCAGAGGAATTCCATCAACTACTGAAATCAACCCCTACCACTTAGTGGACCATCCAACAACCTACGTCGGTATCATCAGCTCCAAGGCGCAAATGACAAGAACAGGCTGGTGATCTTGGTAACGTCCTCATTCCAGAATTTTTTACTACGCTAAGGGCCTTCATCAAAGCGATCCCTGATTCAGACAACCTACCGGAAGTGCAAGCCCTGCTTGCAATGAAATCATTTTTGCAAGTAGGACCCTTCCACGGCCAGTGACGGATGGCCTCGGCTCAAAGTCACAACTTCAAGAAACGCACAAACGATAAACCCGAAATTCCAAGAATACTACAGTATAACGCTCTCAGCCTAAATCCCGGCCTTCCAGATCTTCAAACGTATCTACTCTTCACTAGGATTCATATACTGGCGATTCAGGAACCTAACAACGATCCATCCAACTGCCGTCTATCTCCCTAAGTAGCCTATTACAGTCCTACAAAAAGGAAGGACTGCAAGCCATGATCTGTAGTCTTTGTTCGCGCCGGGCTTCCCCAATCGCCAGTAGACCTATCTTCAGTTTCGAAGAGTAGTGCTGAATATGCTGCTGTATCAGGCAGATACAAAAACGGGGACTTCACAGTCGTTTCAGTGTATGTCCCTCCAAATTGCAAATGGGATGTCGGAGAGCTTTCCGATGCAAAGCAGAGAAGCAGAGGCCATCTTCTACTCTCAGTGTTGAAATTTCAACGCCCACAACAAGATATGGGGTGACCGAAAAATACAAGAGGATTTGATCTTAATAGTAATGACATCTTCACTTCATTTAGAGGCCCTTCATGACGGTGCGGAAACGTTCATCAGACGTGGAGTTGGCCGCAGTGTGTTAGACCTGACGTTCCTTTCCCCGGGTATATTGGCAGATTGGAATGTGCTAGCCGATTCCTGGGGTAGTGATCATATACCGATCATGATTACCAGAAAGTCTGCCAAAAAGACGAACAAAACTTACAGAGAAGTTCGAGTTACCAACTGGGATGTATTCCGATCTCATATGAACTTTGTTCTAGCTGGCAGCACGACAGAAGACACCACAGCCACTATTGCACGAGCCATTCAGCTGTCAACAAAGACCATTAGAGTACCACACACCCGGCTTGTTTCCGACCTCATGTACCTAAACCTAAGGGCCGCTCGACGCCGCGCGCAGCGACGAGCTCGAAAAACAGATGATCCGGATGAATGGACTGAACATCGCAAGATCGATGCCGAATTTCGCCGATATACTAAGCGCCTCCAACGCCTTCAGTGGAACCAACTATGCGAGTTGTTCAGCTCCCCATCGGGTATTTCCAGAGCATGGAGGATCGTCAGAGTTACTCAATCTTTTGCCTCACAAATTAGTTCAAGTCACTGCAAAATGACAAGGGGAGTTTAAGAAAAATAAAACAAGGAGTTTTTTTTTTAAATATCAACGGTCAATCTTGCCAGATTTTGAGAAAATAGTTGCATTTCCGCGTTAATAACAAAAAGACAATTTAAGTTGGGCATATTATCTTTATATATTCGTAAAGAATTTTTAAAGACGCGCATTTTGATATGTTTTGTGAAGTATTATGAAAGATGGTTTATTTGCAAAAAAATTCTGAATGTGTCTCTAAAACGTGTTTTTATGCCATGTTTGATCATTTTGTTTGCATAAGAATATTTTATTGATATTTCTAATTTTTGTATATTAGTTGTATATCTTTTCTAAAATCTATTAAACAAGTTATGGTGACGTGAAAACTTCGATGAGAAATTGACGACTGTGCAAAGTAGCATCGTGAAAACTTCTCTAGTTCCACGCCTCAAGCTTCTCTATTCAGCGAAAAAAATTGTTACGGCGTTCATATATAGCTCACTGTTCCTCCCAAGAGCATGGCTTTTGTCTATATATTTTAACGAAAATATGAAAAATATGACCCGGACCATCATTGCACGAACTGACGTGGAATCACCCTGGAGTTTATTAACAACATATGGAGAACGGCAAAAATCCCTGCAACATGGCTCACCTCTGTCGTGGTTCCCACCAGAAAGCAAGGAAAACCCGGCAATCGGATTGAATCCTACCGGTCAGTTTCTCTGACCAGTTGTGTCGGGAACTTAATGGAAAGACTAGTATTTTCAAGACTTACCCGGCTGCTTGAATCCAATGGAGCACTGCGAGATCAACTCTGCGGATTACGACGAAGCAGGTGCACCTTCGACGCCATTGCTGATCTCGTTTCGAGCCTTGAAAAGGCACGTTCAACTCACCAAACAGTCTGTTGCATATTTTTGGACATATACAAAGTTTTCGATGCCCTGCCACACCATACTATTCTGCGTCAACTCACATGGTACGGAATTGGTGGAAGAACATATGACTATATCGCCGCGTTCCTCACTGGCCGCAACCTAACAGTAAGAGTTACCGAATGTCTTAGCACCCGTCGGTCGGTGACACAAGGCGTTCCACAAGGAAGTGTACTGAGCCCGTTTCTGTTTTACCTTACCATGGCAGAACTTCCGAACTGCATAAACTCTTCAGAAACGTCCAGTACAACAGTTCGCATGACGATATATGCCGACGATGTGGCAATTTGGTGTGTCGGTTTGTCCAGACTGTCTTGGACCATCGGCAAGAGGCTTCAGAAAGTTCTTGGCAGCACGAATTCTACTCTAGAAGAACTAGGACTTGCTTTATCTACTAGCAGAATGGCCTTCCTCTGTTACCGCCCTGGTCGACATCCAAACCGCAAAGTTGCAAATACACCAGCCATCATAGGAATACCGATCCAGCGAATCTCAACGTACCGATACTTGGGGATGGAAATAGATGACCACGTTACCCGGAAACCTGAGATAAAACGACTTGTAACGCAGTGCACTAAATTATTAACTGTGCTCCGTCACTTCCATCGCCAGAAATCTGGACTGCCTCCTCAAGGACTTCTGATGCTCTATCGTGGCCTTATCCTCTCAAGGATGTTATACAGCCTTCCTATTATCGCAATCAGGGCTCATCAAATGACCACAGTCGAACGTTTTCACCGAGTTGCCCTCCGTCAGTGCCTTGGACTGCCACGCTTCGCGGGCAATACGGCGACACTCATAGATGCCAAGGATCAAACAGTAGCTATGCACATAAGAGTAAGAACAATGAATCATATCACTCGTACGTATGCATGGAGCACGATCTGCTGTCCAACATTGAAGAGCGTCATCACTGCTGTCCAACATTGAAGAGCGTCATCACTGCTGTCCAACATTGAAGAGCGTGCGGATTCGCAGTTAGGTCGATGTGTACAAGAATTTAATTTACAAATTGGACCTCCTAATAGCCATTACTTTCGTCCGACACCTTTCATCACACAACCGCCGTACATTGTAGAAGAAACGCTTCCCTATTGCCCGACGAAGAATTGTATCTCAGCCACTGTCGGAAGGTCGCTTGTAGCTGACCAACTGACAAGCACGTAAAATGGTTGGCTCCTAGTGTTTACTGACGGGTCAACGAACCCGGCCACTTCAACATCTACAGCGGCATTCGTCATTCCCGATGCCGGAATAGAAGCATCACACCGCCTCAACTTCGCAACCACGTCAGCGACAGCGGAGCTGGCTGCACTAGCAGCGGCATTAGGTGTGCTTCACAATCTCACTCCTTGCAAGACAGTTATTCTCTCAGACTCTCGAAGTGCGTTGTCAATTTGGAAGCTTTATACCAGGCTCCTTTTCTGGCCCAATATGTGACCGACAAGGCCCGAAATTTTTGCATGCGAGGGTGGCAGTTGGCTTTTCGATGGATTCCGTCACATTTGTGTATCCCCGGCAACGAACGCGCCGATGCCCTTGCGTCGAGGGCACATAAGGAAGAAGAACCCAGTCTTTTCATCCCACGTTATTGCGAAGCGCGCAGACTGTGCAAATAATTATCAGAATTCGCCACCCCTATACAGAAGTTGCAAACGGGAATCCCCCTAAATCGCTTCCTGAGTCGAAACGAACCAGATCAGACTCCACGTTATTCCATCGCCTTCGTTCGACCTGCGCCTACACCTCAACGACACTTCACAAGATCTCCAGGTCTTGTACACCCAACTGTGCCAGATGCAATGTCCCAGGGGACCTCGGCCACGTCCTCCTAAATTGTCCGCACTACGATAAAGCTCGACGGTCCTTTTTTACCACCATCCCAAGTGCCAGCACAACTGCGACTCAAAAGAACGGAATCCTTTTTCCCACCGGAGGTCGACGAAGAAGGGAACTTGTTTATAAATCACTTCTTGAGTACCTCCAAGCGACTGGACTCGCAACGCACCTCTAGCTCTCCGGTCCGCCGCCTATAGACCAGCCACGCCTTCTCGTCTCAACTGTCATCGGCTAATTTGTGATCTCCATACCAGAAGACAGTTCTGCAGTGTCCCCTTTCCCTCAAGCAAATAGCCTCCTGATTCGACCCTACTCATGCAGAGATTGGTGACCAATTCACCCCCAACCCCTCTTCTCTTCTTTCCTCACCCTCTTTCCCCACCTGTGCGAGTCTTGCCCCTGTCCAAGGCGGCTAACATTACGTGCAGGCGTTCCCTCTTCCCGTGTGTAACAACACTCAACAATACCAACAATTGGACACAAGATCGAGCGCTCCCTCGCTTTCTGCGCAGTTTCTTTTCCACTTTGGCGATTCCGTGTGACGCTCCAGCGTTACGGGAGTACGTTATCGGACTGTGCGTTACAGGAATGTCTGTTACGAACACTTGCGTTATAGGCCCCTGCGTAAAAAGCTAGGAGCCAGCGTATCATGACTTATTTTATTTATTTATTTATTATTTATCAATACTGCAATCCCTTAGCAGGGATTTTAGCAGGGTGGGTTTACAATGTGAAAGTACAGATACATAGCTGGCACAAAAGGACAAAAATACAAAATGTAACATAAACAAAAAGCACACAAGACAAAACAATATTACCTAAGGTGGGAGGCAAATAATGTCAATGATGGCTGCAGAACTACATCATTAGTAAGGTTATTCCAATCAATTATTGTTCTTGGAAAAAAAGAATATTTGAAGCAATTATTGCGTGCGCGGAAAGGAGTTAAAGTTAAGTCATGCCTCTGTCGTGTCGCATATCCAGAAGAAAAGGAAACTAGTTGAGATATATCAATTTTATAATGACCTTTAATTAATTGAAACAGAAACTTTAGACGAGAATGACGATTTCTTTGTGTTAATGGTGGTAGGTTGGCCCTTGCTAAAAGCTCCGTTACAGAAGTACGTCCAAAGCTGTTGTATATAAAGCGAGCGGCCTTTTTCTGTACGCTATCAATTTTATTAATATTAGTCGTAGTGAAAGGGTCCCAAATAATAGCAACGTAATCTAACGTTGGCTGAACAATTGATTTATATGCTAGAAGGCGAACAGGAGGGGTAGCAAGTTTCAAAGCTCTCTTGAGAAAGAACAACTTACGAATTGCGTTAGCTCTTACGGAATCAATGTGCTGCGTCCAAGTAAGGTTATTTGAAATCCACAGACCTAGGTACTTATAGTGTGTTACCTCGGAGAGAACTGTATTATTAACAAAGTAATTGAACTTTAATGGGAGTTTTTTGTTAGTGATTCTCATAAAGACAGTTTTGTCATAGTTAATACACATCTGCCATGCATCACACCAAGCCGCAACTTTTTGAAAAGCACTGTTTAGCAACAACTGATCTGCAATACTATCTATTTCTGAGTAAATTACACAATCATCAGCATATAGTTTAATTTTAACCGGAATGTCTTGCACGATGTCATTTATAAATATTAAAAAAAGCAGTGGTCCAAGAACAGACCCTTGGGGAACGCCAGAGTCAACGGAAAGTTTGTTAGAACAACATTCGTTAAACACTACAAATTGCTGTCTATTAGAAAGGTACGCCGAAATCCATTTAACTAACTGGGTGTTTTTAAGTATCTTATCTAGCTTGTACAGTAACTTTTCATGAGATACCTTATCAAATGCTTTTGTAAAGTCCATAAAAATTGCATCTGTCTGTTTCCGGTTATTGATTGATGTTGAAAAATCATGTATCGTTTCAATTAGCTGAGTACATGTTGAGTAGCCTTTTCTAAACCCATGCTGATGTTTAGTTAGGATATTGTATTTATCGAGAAACTCTGATATGTGGCTATGTATTATATGCTCCAAAAGCTTGCAACAAGTTGATGTTAATGAAATAGGACGGTAGTTTTTGATGCAATGCTTGTTCCCATTCTTATGGAGCGGTTTTACTCTGGCAGTTCCCCAATCGTCTGGGACTTGGCCCTCGTACAAAGATCTTAAGAATAATATATACAAATACTTAGATACCCATTCCGCATACCTCCTTAAAAATGCATTGGGAATGTTGTCGGGCCCACAGGATTTCTTAATATCCAGTTTTAGAAGCATGTTCAATATGCCATGTTCACTAATGACAACATCAGAAATGGGTGGGAAATGTGCATCAAAATTTGGTATAACATCATTGTCTTGCGTGAAAACCGATTTGAAATGTTCATTAAATGCATTTGCAATTTTTCTATCATCATCAACTTGAATACCATCAATTTCAAAAACATCACAAGATCTAGAAGATGGAGATATTACTCGCCAGAATCTCTCAGGAGACGTGGTTATGAAATGCGGTAATAAATCGCCGTAATAATGTTGTTTGTCCATAGTTAATTGATTTTTAAGCTGTGTGGAAATATTAGAAATTTTTTCATTGAATTTTTGTGTGTCCACGCATGTCTTCTTTTTTCTTTTTAGTCGCTTTAGTTTCCTCCGCAGCTGTAATGTCTCCCGAGATATCCAGGGGTTATTTTTATTCTTTTTTACAATGCATGGTACAAATCGTTCAATGCATTCATTTACAATACCTTTGAAGCAGTTCCAAAGCTCATGTGTATTGGCAGTGCTGTTTTCAAAAGCGTCAAAGTTGAAAGAAAGCATGTCTATAATGGAAACGTCGTCGGCACGAGAGAAGTTTCGGAAACACAAAGTTTTGTCATCTCGGTCCACAGAAACGTCATCTATGGTCAATAAAACAGCCTGATGATCGGAAATTCCAGGTACTACCTCACATTTAGTATTACCAGAAATCATTCCACTTACAAAAAAAAGGTCAAGTATCGATTTAGAGTTACCTTGAATCCTCGTGAAATCTTCAACGACTTGTAACAAGTCAAAAGTAAATGCTATATCCAGCATTGCTTCACCAGATTCGTCACTCTGATTTAGGACTAAGAAGTTTGGCCAATCAACGTTTGGCAAATTAAAATCTCCGGACAAAATAATCCGATCATCAGGCTTAACATGTACACTAAGATAATTCCTCAACCGCTCGAGGACAGCAACTGAGGAACTAGGAGGCCTGTAAAAGGCCCCCAAGACGTACCTAACCTTACCACTGTAAGCTTTGCAAAAGATACACTCTATGTCAGAAACATCTGGCATGCTTAGTATTTTTAAAGAATTCTTAAAAAGGACACACACTCCACCACCTTTACTTTCACGGTCTTTCCGGTAAACACTGTAGCCAGTAGGAACAAATTCACTGTCATATACGCTTTCGTTTAACCATGTCTCCGTTAAAATAACTATATCTGGATCATGAGAAAGCAACATTCCTTCTAACTCGGTGGCCTTGTTTAGAACGCTCCTACAATTCATATTCAATACTTTCAACGATCGAAGGCCACAGCTACGCCGTCAGTTATCGTTATCGTTTTTGCTCAGCCTAAAGCGTGAGCATTTTCCTTCGTCCCAACCAAACAGTACCTTATCAACGCTCAGCTTATCGTATACAAGTTTTACTTTCGCTCCGTTTTTTCTTTCTTCGGCCGAACTTTTCCATAACTGTTTTCTTATTTCACGAATTCTGAAAGAATAATCCTCTGATAGCGATATCGTGGTGCCTTTAAGTTTGTACGCAGACTTTATTATAGCAGTCTTTTCTCGGTAGTCCAGAAATTTTAAAATGGTAGGACGAGGTTTGTTTTCGACTTTTCGGCCAAGTCTGTGACACCTTTCAATTCCCGTTGCAGTAATACCCAGTTTCTCAGAGAAAACTTCGTTCTTTATTTTTCTTTCAAGCTCCTCTGGTGTCTCCGTGTTAGGTTCATCCAGGCCATATATGATCAAATTATTTCTACGGCTTCTATTCTCCAAATCGTCAACCTTGGCCATAAGTGAGGATAACTGCGAGTCAAACCTTGTCACTGTAGTTTCCATGATTTTAACTTGGTTGGTTAATGTGTTCAAGTCAGTTACTTTCCGTTCTATCTCGTCAATTCGTGTATTCAATGCGGTAATTTTCTTTTCTATTTCGTTTTGGGTGACCACCACTTCTTGGAGACTGGCAGTAATTTTGCCCTGTCCGGCAAGTAGTTGCAGCAGAAGCTCGTTGTCAGGTCCTGGATTTGCTTCTACATCTCCGCAAACTAAGATATCTAACGGATGTGAAACAACACTGCTAACACGATTCAGCAGGCATCTCACACACAGTTGGCAGGGCAGCAGCACTAAAAAGCGGTCATCGCTCCGATAACAGTAAGATGGTATATAATCACTGACCTGTAGTACGAAGCAGAAATGGTTGTCAGCATTTTGCCAGTCGTGCTGCTGCCGAGCCCACTGGTGAAGAACGGCGTCGTCGGTGTTCTTATAGCTGGTCGACGGTCCACGTCACGTGACGTCACTGCTGAGCGGTCAAATAGGGAAGGTGTGACGTAGGGGAAGAACGGTTCCTCGATGATACAGCGATCTTCACGCGCAGGCAATGCGGTGAGAAGTCCTCGATACCAGTCAGCAGTTGCCGCTGCTTGATAGCAGCCATGCGACGCTGTCTGGGCTCCCAGGAGTACGGTCACAACCTGTAGTACGAAGCAGAAATGTTGTTCAGCATTTTGCCAGTCGTGCTGCTGCCGAGCCCACTGGTGAAGAACGGCGTCGTCGGTGTTCTTATAGCTGGTCGACGGTCCACGTCACGTGACGTCACTGCTGAGCGGTCAAATAGGGAAGGTGTGACGTAGGGGAAGAACGGTTCCTCGATGATACAGCGATCTTCACGCGCAGGCAATGCGGTGAGAAGTCCTCGATACCAGTCAGCAGTTGCCGCTGCTTGATAGCAGCCATGCGACGCTGTCTGGGCTCCCAGGAGTACGGTCACAACCTGTAGTACGAAGCAGAAATGTTGTTCAGCATTTTGCCAGTCGTGCTGCTGCCGAGCCCACTGGTGAAGAACGGCGTCGTCGGTGTTCTTATAGCTGGTCGACGGTCCACGTCACGTGACGTCACTGCTGAGCGGTCAAATAGGGAAGGTGTGACGTAGGGGAAGAACGGTTCCTCGATGATACAGCGATCTTCACGCGCAGGCAATGCGGTGAGAAGTCCTCGATACCAGTCAGCAGTTGCCGCTGCTTGATAGCAGCCATGCGACGCTGTCTGGGCTCCCAGGAGTACGGTCACAACCTGTAGTACGAAGCAGAAATGGTTGTCAGCATTTTGCCAGTCGTGCTGCTGCCGAGCCCACTGGTGAAGAACGGCGTCGTCGGTGTTCTTATAGCTGGTCGACGGTCCACGTCACGTGACGTCACTGCTGAGCGGTCAAATAGGGAAGGTGTGACGTAGGGGAAGAACGGTTCCTCGATGATACAGCGATCTTCACGCGCAGGCAATGCGGTGAGAAGTCCTCGATACCAGTCAGCAGTTGCCGCTGCTTGATAGCAGCCATGCGACGCTGTCTGGGCTCCCAGGAGTACGGTCACAACCTGTAGTACGAAGCAGAAATGGTTGCAGCATTTTGCCAGTCGTGCTGCTGCCGAGCCCACTGGTGAAGAACGGCGTCGTCGGTGTTCTTATAGCTGGTCGACGGTCCACGTCACGTGACGTCACTGCTGAGCGGTCAAATAGGGAAGGTGTGACGTAGGGGAAGAACGGTTCCTCGATGATACAGCGATCTTCACGCGCAGGCAATGCGGTGAGAAGTCCTCGATACCAGTCAGCAGTTGCCGCTGCTTGATAGCAGCCATGCGACGCTGTCTGGGCTCCCAGGAGTACGGTCACAACCTGTAGTACGAAGCAGAAATGGTTCAGCATTTTGCCAGTCGTGCTGCTGCCGAGCCCACTGGTGAAGAACGGCGTCGTCGGTGTTCTTATAGCTGGTCGACGGTCCACGTCACGTGACGTCACTGCTGAGCGGTCAAATAGGGAAGGTGTGACGTAGGGGAAGAACGGTTCCTCGATGATACAGCGATCTTCACGCGCAGGCAATGCGGTGAGAAGTCCTCGATACCAGTCAGCAGTTGCCGCTGCTTGATAGCAGCCATGCGACGCTGTCTGGGCTCCCAGGAGTACGGTCACAACCTGTAGTACGAAGCAGAAATGTTGTTCAGCATTTTGCCAGTCGTGCTGCTGCCGAGCCCACTGGTGAAGAACGGCGTCGTCGGTGTTCTTATAGCTGGTCGACGGTCCACGTCACGTGACGTCACTGCTGAGCGGTCAAATAGGGAAGGTGTGACGTAGGGGAAGAACGGTTCCTCGATGATACAGCGATCTTCACGCGCAGGCAATGCGGTGAGAAGTCCTCGATACCAGTCAGCAGTTGCCGCTGCTTGATAGCAGCCATGCGACGCTGTCTGGGCTCCCAGGAGTACGGTCACAACCTGTAGTACGAAGCAGAAATGGTTGTCAGCATTTTGCCAGTCGTGCTGCTGCCGAGCCCACTGGTGAAGAACGGCGTCGTCGGTGTTCTTATAGCTGGTCGACGGTCCACGTCACGTGACGTCACTGCTGAGCGGTCAAATAGGGAAGGTGTGACGTAGGGGAAGAACGGTTCCTCGATGATACAGCGATCTTCACGCGCAGGCAATGCGGTGAGAAGTCCTCGATACCAGTCAGCAGTTGCCGCTGCTTGATAGCAGCCATGCGACGCTGTCTGGGCTCCCAGGAGTACGGTCACAACCTGTAGTACGAAGCAGAAATGGTTGTTCAGCATTTTGCCAGTCGTGCTGCTGCCGAGCCCACTCTATCAATGAAATGGAACAGGTTGCCATGCTACAGATAGATCTCGAAAAAGCATTTGATAGAGTTAATCACGACGTTCTTTGGCAGGTGTTGACACACGTCGGAGTGGGAAAAGTTATTTTCGATGGAGTCAGAATGGCCTATAGAGGATGCTCAACGAAGCTTATTGTAAACCATAATCTCACTACACGTATCTCAATGTTGTCTTCTGTCCGACAAGGATGCCCACTCTCACCATCATTATTTGCCCTTTATCTGGAACCTTTTTGTTTGAGCATCTTTAAAAGTGGGAACGTCCGAGGTTATAAGTTAAACTCTGTAGAAATTAAAGTCCTTGCGTACGCTGATGATATTGCTATATTTTGTTCAGACAAAAAAAGTGTAACTGAAGCAGTTGTTTTAACCAAGAACTTTTGCAAAGAAACTGGAGCTGCTGTGAACTGGAAAAAATGCACTGGATGTTGGCATGGTCCATGGGCGACGAAGCCCTTAGAATATGAAAACATCAAGTGGAGTGAGGAACCTTGTAAATATCTCGGTGTACCACTTCATCAATTTCGCAACAGCACGTCTTACTGGTCTGAAGTTACTAGCGATTTGAAAAAGCGTGTGTCCCGATGGCCTTCTCGTGATATGTCCATTTTTGCAAGAGCAACGGCTTGTAACATTTTTTCTGATTTCGAAGATTATGTATGTGCTGCAAGTACTACATTGTGCCCGCATGAATGTTCAAAAAATTCACAAGGTGTGTGCTTTGTTTATTTGGAAGTCCGGATCAGAGCCGATGAGACGAGACAACCTTTTTCGACGCATTTCACTTGGTGGCATCGGCTTACCACACCTCTATGTTAGACAACTTGTGTCACGGTTTTTCTTTCTACGGGATCAGGAACAACCATTTGTGCGTACAATGATACAAACAAAATTAGCATGTCACTTTCCATCATTTCTGGTCTCGTCCGTTAATTTGAAACCTATGGCAAGCGTAGGTTTTCTAAAATAAGTAATCGAATCGTTTTACTTTTTATCTGCACGGTTTTCACGAGAATACCTCTCCGGTGTAACCAGAAAGGAACTTACAAGAGCACTTTTGGACACACTTTTCCCGGTCCCGCTCTATAGGGCACTCTTTAGTGCTGGTCCGGGTCAAGATGTGCTCTGTCGAGTTAAAAAGATGTATATTCCACCTGCAGTGAAAACTTTCTTTTTTAAGCTACACACTAATACGTTGCCCGTGAAGGTATGGATGCAACAAAAAGGAATGTTTGTTCCGTGGTCAGTCGACTGCTTTCTGTGTAAACAACCGGAGAGTATAGAACATGTTTTCATTAACTGTTGGGATGCTATTTTGTTTTGGGATATCTTAAAGCGGACTTTGAAAAAAGATTTGCCTATCACACCACACTCCATTCGTTTCCTTCCTGTCGACAAACAAGATTTGATTCCATACGACCTTTTTATGGTCATCGGGCTTTTTAGTATTTGGAAATCACGCATGGCAGTGAGACACGCAGACATTAATCCTCAGCCTGTAAATGTGTATTTCAGTGAAATTATCACCCAGATTAAGAGCATTTATGCTCCCGCAGAGCGGGCTCCAGAGTGGGCGCCAATACTGGATAACATCATCCAGATGAAGCAATTGTAACAGCTGTTTATGCTTTAACAAATTACAACTACTGTTTACCAGGATTAGTAAAAACAATATAGAACTCTTTTTGAAACTTTCCCAATGTCTTTATCTGCAAGCTAGCAACTTGTGTATGCGGAAACATCAATACCGGTGACAAGGTAGCATGTCCTATGCCTCCAAAAAGTGTGGGTGTCTTTTGTGTAAAAGTGAAATACGTGTAACCAATGAGTAAAATGAATGACTTTATTGTAGCTGTTCAAACTAAAATTAAAACATATAAAGAAAAAAAAGGATCGGTGGCCGAGTGGGCTAGCGCACACCAGCTCGGAGCACGTGGAGCGAAAGCTCGCGCTGCAGAACCCGGGGATCCTGGGTTCAATCCCCATCCCTGCCCGTTTCGATCTGGATGAGCATCGTACCGGCGTGCGGTCGTGTATCACTACTGCGTGGTGCACGTTAAAGACCCCAGGCTAGCGGTTGTACTGCACTGGCTAAATTGCTCATCTACAGCGAGTGACTCGTCGCAAATTTAAAAAATGGCTGACCAACGACTCGCTGTATAAATATCCACACAACCCCCCCCCCCCAAACAACGCATTTTAATGATCCCAGAGATTGCGTAACGAAGTACTTCTCCTATTAATTTTTCTGAAATGCTCAGCGGCTTGCTATAAGCTCAAAAAGGTCGCATCTCAAGACTCGTACTATTGTGTTGCATTTTGATTTTGCGGAGAACTGGAGCGTCGTTCTTCAGCAAGCGGTACGATGCTTTTATTGGAAGAACCGAGTTGTGTTTATCTTCACCTGTGTCGCTACAAGAGAGCGCAAAATCTACAGCTTCGGAGTCGTCAGCGAAGACAGGGTGCACGATACAGCTTACGCACTGTTCGCTGTGTCTACAGTAGAAGAGTGGCTGGATGGAAACATTTCGATATTTACTAAACTCGTCCACATCTCCGACGAGGCAGCTACTCATGTCAAAAAGAGGTAGCACCAGATGGCGAAGAGAAAAGATGTGACCAAATATATTTTTCAGCTACAGGTCACGGCGAAAGTGCGTGCGATGGCGGGGAGCAATCATGAAGCTCCAAGCATCCTTGCACAACCTTAGGACGTCAGAACTGAAAACCATTGGAAGTGCTGACGAGTTTGCTCGTTTAGTGGCCCTGAAAGTGCCTGGAATCGTACTTCTCAAAAGTGAACCAGCATGCCTCGCCTAATACAATGATACAAAGGAAAATAATATAATTATATGAGTCTTGTGAAACACATTCTATCCTGACACTTGATTATGAAGGCTCAAATTAATAAACGGGTGTTTCAGGGTTGTGATAAAAAAAATTCCGAATCCTCACGTGAATATTTTTTATCGTCACTGTGAGATTATAATACTAAAGAAGCTATGTATTGTTATGCTTTTCCCCAGTTTATTTCTATTATTTGTGAATTCATCAAATGAAAAGAAAGTAAGGATTTTTGAAGGAGCCTCACCAGTATACGTGAAAATGCGGCAGCATAAAAAAAGGAAAATTTCGAACTTGGCCCGCTTGGTTTCTAAAAAAATATCTTATCTCGCCCCTTCATTACGTCACATAAAGGTTGGTAAAACTTAATATTTATGCTTGTTAAATAAAATGAAACATTTTAATAGTTCTATTTTTAAAAAGGTGGTGAATTTTCGACTTTATAAGTAAACCAAACATAAACATGAACGTTTTTTTGTGTGTTTTTTTATCATCATAACATCGATGTCGTGCCTCATTTGTACAAAATGGTACAGACGGCAGCGGAAGTTTTCGGGACTCGAGACTTTCAGCCGTAATGACTGGCTGCGCCTCCTGACGGCGCGTTGCCGCTCGCAAGACTCACGCTTCGAGAAGGCGCTGGCTTTCGTGCTCACAGTCGTGTATTTCTTACTCGCTTCCGCCCGATGCGCACGAGATAACCGCGACCGGCGCAAGGTGCTGCCTTTGTTATTGGTCATGCCGCGCGTTTGAGTCAGCCGTGTGATGAGTGACTCCAGACAACATGTTGCAGGACCTCGAGCCAGTCCCACTGAACTGAGACGGAAGCGAGAAAAAAAACATGACTGCGAACACGAAAAGAAGCGCGTGCGCACAGCACGAGCCTTGAGAGCGGCAACGCACCGCCAGAAGGCGCAGCCAGTCATTTCGGCTGGCGCTCCCATGTCCCGCAAACTGTTGCTGCCGACTGTACATGAGCTTAAATATCATATATAATACGGTCACACTCCAAGCGCATATCTATATATGTATATATTTACATATATATGCGCTTGGAGTGTGACTGTATTATTTATGATATTTAAGCTATATATATATATATATATATATATATATTATATATATATGTATATATATATATATATATATATATAAACTATTGGCAACTGCCCATATCTGCGCATCCTAGAATGGAGGGACGAATATGGATTATTTTCAAACGCACCACGTAATATGCCGACACCACATATATTAAATAACTTTTATTGCATATTGATGAACACACAAAAAGCTTTTCATATGAAAAATGAAAATATATATAAAAATGTATATCTTTTTAAAAGGCCTTGAATATTGCAGCTTTACCTTTTCTCTTGTTTACCGTGTAGTTTATTTTATATGAACCACATCTAAGTAACACTACTATAGTTTTAATAGGTTTAGATAAAAGATTTCATTTTACATGTTTCTTATGCCTTCAATAATGGAACATCAAAAATTAGCTCGCTTCAAATTCGTCGCATTATTGTTATTGTCCATTAATTTAAAAAATATAATACACATTTCTACAAAGCGTTGACCCCAATGATCACTACTATAGGGGGCTGGATGACTCGTCGAGCTCGCGGGACTGAAGTCACCGAAAGTAAGCGGCTTGTCCCGGAAGGAAGCGCTCGGCAGGCTTTGTAACCCTTCCGAGTGCTAGTCGGAAAAGCGTCAAGAGCGCTGGATTTTTGTATGTCACCTCAAGAGAGCCTGGTTGTTGCGTAGTAAGAGCGCATGCAGATCCGAGAAGTATAAAGGGAAGCCATTTAACGTAAACATTTTGATATTCTAGTTGATCAAGTGTGCATATGTCCTAAATTCAAATGCCCTATTTTAGGGATTTAATATGGAGCATGATTATTAAAAAAAAAAAACTCAGTCACTGCAACCCCTGATTTTGGAAGATCAGCGAATATCTACCAAACGAGTACAGAAATTCTAGGGATGTAGAGAGAAGGTGTTGGCTTCATCATTAAAAACGTTCTGGACATGAGGAAGCTCTCAGCAAAGTGGGTGCCCAAATAGATGAATGATGATCAGAAGAGTGATAGTGTGGTTGCTTCTCAGGCAATTCTGAATCATTTTCGCTAGAATACGGAAGATTTTTTGTCGCAAATTCTAACCATGGATAAAACCTGGATTCATATATATGATCCTGAGACAGAAGAGCATTCCAAGCAATGGAGACAGCGGCTCTCCACGTCCCAGATATTTTAGGTGACAAAAGTAGGTAGTAAACGTTATGGCATATGTCTTTTGGGATAAAAACGGACTACTTCTAGTGTGCTACTTAAAAAATGGCACCACAATTACCGCAAGTTACTACACACTATCGTTTGACTAATTGAAGCAATGGCTAGTCTCCAAACGGTGTGGGAAGCTTTGCAAAGGCTTTCTGTTCACTCAGTACCGCGCTTCGTCTGAGATTGCTGACCTCACAGAGCAGAACTTGGTTTATTTATGCTTTACAGTTTGGAAACACCGAGCCTATTTACAATATATAGTCCCATTTGACTAACATATTTTTTCCAAGTTTAAAAGATAAGTTTCAAACAAACCAATTATTTTAGCATCGAAGATGCCACCTCTGCTGCAGATGCATGGTTTGCAGCCCAGTGATCCTGCTTTTATTTTGAAGGGTTAGAAACAACCACCGCTTCGATATCAGAAGACGTGTTGCCTTCAAGGGGGAATATGTTGAATAAAGTATCAATTACAGGCCTCTAACTTGTTTTCTTCTTGGGAAAGCTAAAACTTATCAGCACCCTTTTGTATCTTAATGGTGCCGGTAAATAGAGGAGCTCGGTTACCACCCGCCCCGAATCTCGCGAATATCTAGTATTTCTGACAGCCCTTTTTCGCGTCTGTTAAAAAACCATTTAATGACTGGAATATCATTAACTGCTATAATTCACTCTATTTTATATCTTTAATTCTTCTGCCAAGTCCAGGACACCAAATTGAGCGAAGGAAGGTAGATGGGAGCTCTCTCAAAACGCTGCAGAAACATACAAAGAATAACGAAAAATTATCTTTCATGTGTTTTCCGAAGGACGCTAAAGGGGCGCTGACACCTCAAGGGTCGTATTTTATTATTGTGTAAAACGATGCAAGTTGTAGTCATAAACGCATTGAAGATTGGACAACGGGCAAAACAAATTTCCCACGCCCGTGCGCGTCCTTTTACTTTTGGCGCACTTCTCTTCCTTTCCTCACCTCCTCGCTTTTTTATTTGCGTTGAAATTGATTATAAAATTTAGAAGTTTTGTAAGCAACACTTCTATATTACTTATACAGACATTCGTAAGTGACGTCGCTTCCCTTTTAATCCATCGTCGGAAAACGTGGCGGCTCTCGGCATCTGTAGCTGTGAGGATGACCGGGGAGTCGAGGAATCCAACAAGTTCTCTATGTTTGGTAGACTTACCTTTGGCCTCGGACGTTTTGCTTCGTGTGATGTGACCTGCTGCGGGAAGTTCGTCGGAACGACATCCTGCCTCAACCGAGGTACCATTTGAACACCCAACGCTCTAGCGACGCTTGGGCTGACCTCATAATCCTCGTGACAAAATGTCGAGAACAAATAAAGGACCTCTATCCGAAACCCTCCAGTAGTCATTCAGGAATTGCAGCTAGCCAGGAAGCTTTCTCTGACGCATTCCTCCGGAACCTGTGCAGCGTACTTTCGGTTGTGACTCTGCCGCGGGGCAGCCTTTCACTCACCTCGGGAACCTGTGCGCGGCCTCTTCCACCTTAAGAGTATTCGAGATGGCTGAAAGGGCCCTGAAAGAACTTCAAACTCAAAAGTGTGGCGTCGTCTGCTCACAACGATAGGCGGCAGGCGCGGAGAAGCACTGTTGATCGCGTTATGCGGGAGAATACGACACTTCCGGTTGGGACGTTTTGGAAGTGGGAGAAACACTCGAAATCCAGCATGAATCAATCGTTTGACTTCACTGCACTGGCGCGGATCGCACGGGAACTTCGCATTCGACTTCTGGAAAATCAGTTTTTTTTCTTTTTTTTTTTTGCTTCATAAATCCTGAGTTTTTAAGCACCGAATGTTGAGGGCAATCTCCAGTCATCGTTTTCGATCGTTTAAGTAGTTTCAAAAATATATGATCTGGACCTATCATTGCCCCTTTAAGGAAGTCGACATTTTTGACGAATGAACATTTCATTTCAACCTGCATGGTTTTCCGCTTGTAGACATTATCTTAAGCTAGAAATCACACGTAATCCTACGCCGACACATGTCCTCTCCTGCCTGCTCTTTATCGCAGATTAACCTGGCCCACACGTGTTGTTGACGCACCTTCTGATACCGTTTAGTCGATGTCAGTATGACTCTTCCTAGCATGACCTTAGTAACCGTCTCAAGCTCTAGCCCCTTGCGCTTTGTCTCCTTTTCTATCTTCGGTGCATACAGTTCATGTAATACATCGAAAGGAAAAGGTTCGCCACGGCACGTGTATTTTCGCCACTTCATAACGGTGGGGAGTAGACGCGGACATCAGCGGTACAGATAAACCCACATTGTTGGCACCGCTTTAAAAAACACAAACAAGCATTAAAATGTGACTTCCGATGTTTGCACTTATTTTCTTAAAGCAAAGCATTATTATCCACAAAAACATGCCTCGAATTTTATACAGATAAATAAAGTTGGTGCGCACTGCAACAACTCGAACTCGAACTTCAGCTCGTCTTGACAAAATGAACGCGCCTAACTTACCGTCTGCTTTTTTTTTCCCGCTTTTTTGTAGCCGTGTTTCTCGTTATTCCTCTCAGGACTACGGATGTCAGCGCTTACGATTTGCCGCGTTTCGCTCCCGCATTTACCTCCCTGTCTCAATGCCACCCAGTTCATCCATAATACCATCCAATACGTTAGAAATGAAATGACAAAAAAGCGAGAACATTTCTCCGCTAAATTTAGCCGGAGTAGTTATCCGCTATTAGTTCCCTCCTAAAATTAGAGGAAAAATGTGTCAGCTAAGATTAACAGGAAAATTTCTCTGCTACACATTATGGCGTAACGTGACACCATGACGTGACATTGGGATATCACGGCACGTGACAAAATTACATCACATCACGCCATGAGGTTACATGAATCATCGTTAGTTTGCAGTGGAATTATTTGTATTTTGTGTGCAACAGTATGTGAAGGGCCTGGAGTGTCGCAAGGTAATGAGTTGGGCAAGTTGGTATGCATTGAACATATGGTGATAAGCAGCGCACAGGAGACAACGACAAAGTAGAAAAACACAGACGGGATGAAACGCTTGTCCGGCCTGTTTTATTCTGCAGTGTCTGTCTCCCGTGCGCTGCTAATCACGTAGAGTGTCGCCGCATTTGATTTCTAGGACACGGCAAGAAACCTGGATTTTTTTTTCAGTAAGAGAAACGCAAGCATGTGTGTTTTTTTAGTGGAAAAAATCCTTACAAATCTTCTTACATTGTTAATTCAAGCAATTAAATAATTTGTAAGTGTTCTTTCTTTTCTACACCGATGATAGGAAATATGCTAGCAGTGCTACATTTCTTTGGGAAAGGGGGGGGGGACTTCTTTTAAAAAAAAATTATGGTTCAAATATAAGAGTCACCACATAAAGAAATGCTGCATTTATGCAATTTCAGTTGTCGATATAACGTATTATATATTGACAGCTGGAACTCTATAAATGCCATGTAATTAAAATTATATCGGCTGCTCGAAAATTTTATATTTGTTTATCCGGGGTTTGGCCTTTCGACATTTGTAGTATATTTGTTATATTTATATGATATTTGTCGATGTTTAGAATTACTTGTGACCCAATTATTGTCAGTCTGGAAGAATACCTGGGAACAAAACTAATTGTAGATTCTGAAAAGGTAAACTGCCGAGTGTACGCGCTCCGCTGTTTTGGTCTCTCTTGATTACAAAAATTCAGGGGCTACTATCGGAAAGTCTGTGAGATGTTTTACGATCAAAGAATTAGTTCATGTAAGTGCAGAGGAAATGTGTTTTTCATTGAATTCTGAAATTGTTGAGCCAGGAAATGTATCACGTTTCTTAATTTAAAAAAAAATAATCTCAATAAAAGACACGAATAAAACAATTAGGGCTTGCCGCCCAATATTCTAATAGTAATCAAAATACTTTTATATGCCCATCTCAAAGTTTGTAAATATCGTGTCCCGTGTTCTACTACGAACTTTACTTGGGAAATAGTATGAATCAAGAACATAATGAATTACATAGATCATGTAGCAGAATCAGCTCCTATATAATCTAAAATCTATTTTATGTCATCAGGTGTAAGTTCAAAAACTCTATATTGAAAGAATTGCTCGAGGCCCCAGGGAGTAGGGCATAAAAGGTTAGGGAAAATAGATTGATTAATGATGGCCCGCTAGGGCTGATCGTGTACGGAGCTCCATAACCTGGCCAGCGCGTCTTTCTGCCGCACGCGCGGCCGGATCCATCCCTCGTACGTTTGCATCCAGTCGGGACGGTCTTGGCGGCGGGTCTCTTCAAGGTCTGAGCACTCTTAGACGAGGTGGCGGAGTGTTGGGGTCTCTTCTCGCCTACAAACAGAGCACCGTACTGGTGGGGCGTCCTCTGTAGTGCCTTCGCCTTCGGGGTCGGCATCGAGTGTCGTTTGGCGGCCACGGCGGCGTCATCAAGCGACGACGTCGACTGTGTACGTGTACCCCGATCGTGCGCTCTTGAGGGACACCAGTGCGCCTCGTGGTAGGCCCGGATCTGTGGAGTCGTCGCATTTCGGTGGATAGCAGGGCCTATCGTCTTTGCTTACGGCGGCTACGACATTCCTCATCGGGTTCTTTGCGAAGCGTGACCGGCCGTGTCGGATCCCCGCACTAAGAGCTGTGTAGTGAAGCATCACTCGCTAACTCTTAGGCCTGCTCCTTACTGGGGTGCCCCTCGTGTTCGAGGATCCAGCGTAATGTACCGGTGGCCACGGTGTCTCGTTTTAGAGACGCACAAGTCTACTTGATGGCGTGCGCGGTGCTTTGCCTTCTTAGTGCACCGATGTGAGATCCCAAGGTCTCGATTCAGTCTGTACACAGACAGATATGTTGATATCTCTTATCGGGGTGGTCGGAGATCATTTGCCGTGCCAGGTGTAATTTTTCTCGAATGGCGCGAAGTTCAAGCTCCGTGGCGTCGGGATCATTGTCTACTAGGAAGGCTAGGATGCGCTCTTCTCTATCGTGGTCGGCCATCCTGGCCAATGCCGCTGTACTACCCCCGGGTCACCAAGACGCGTACACACACACATGGAGTGTCATCGGGTCGCCTTGCGAGTCGGTAATCTCGCCTCTCGCCAGCGTGCTCCGTTGTAATGCATGCCGCTGGCGCTCAGTCTTTGCAGGCGCTGGTCGCTGCTCGGTTACCAGCACGTCCTCCCAAGGGGGAACGTGCTTGTGGACGATCGGAGTGTCTGACGGCGGGTTGTGACCGTCCTTTGTCAGGGGCCGCATCCCTGAGCCGCAAATTTGCGGTGGTCCTGATCGATTTCCACGCGGGTTCGGGTTGTTTCTTCCAAGCCCTGCGTCTCGGTAGAGCTCCTCGACTGTCGTGTGTCGCGGGAGTCCGGTGACAACACGCAAAGCTACTCTGTAGAGCGTCTCGAATGGTTGCGTATGATGCTTCGCAAGTCGAAAGCAGAGCGTTCCGTAGGTGACCTTGGCCACAAGGATACCCTGCTCTAGCCGGCGGGCAATGTTATCGGACGCCCCGACGAAGCTGTTGGAGATCTTTCGCATGAGGTTGAGCAGCAGGGTCCATTGTTGCTTCAATTGTCGTAGACATTCAGTAAGAGAGAGCCGAAGCTCCAGGGAGCCGAAGCACTCGGAGCCAGCGGTCCGAGCGGCGTCGGAGGTGTTGTCCCGTTATGGCGAGGGAGACTCGATTTTGTTCTTCGGGGGTTAACCGGATGATATTGTATTGCGTCTTGGTCGTCAAGACCTCCATGCCGGTTGCGGTTAGGAGATCGGTGAAGGTATCGAGTGCTCGTTGGAGGCAGCGGACGGTGGTTTCCGTCGTGGTGTGACCCCCGCCTCGGTACAGATGATTACGTTATTTACATATGCCGTGACGCGGAAGCCGAAGACGGCCGCAACCTCGCGCACCAGTCTCATCTCCAAGTTGAACAATCAGTTTTCACAATTCAGACAGTGTTCTTCAGATTATTCTGCCGCATGAGTCAATGGGATCATTGGCTGTTTCAAGGGACCGCATAACGCAGGTTCTTGTTCAGGTTACCACAGAGGTGCCTCAAGGTGATGAGCCTTGTTTATAAAGCTTTTACTGAGCGAACATACCTAAGTAGAAGGTTTGATATAAAAAACTTCAAATTCCTACCTACGACGTCCGTCCGTTAAGAAAAAGCTTCCGGCTGGCGCATCACAATATTCATTATTCTCACATCTGGAACATGTAGCTTCGTACAAGTACTTAGAAATACATTTTACAGACACTGTATTATAATACGAGCACATTAAACACATTACAAGCAGCGCTTTGAGAAACTCTTGGCTTCTTGCGACGAACATTATATCTTGCCCCACCTGAAACAAAACTATTCGCAGACAAGACAATACTCCTTCCAAATTAGAATACGCATGCGCCATTTGGAATCCCCACCAAACTTACCTTCTACAAAGACTAGAATCTGTCCAAAATAAAGCAGAAAGATTTATATGCAACAACTACTCACCGGAAACTAGTGTCTCGGATTTAAAAACTAGCAATAATCTTTCTCCTCTAGAACATAGACGTAAAATAACACAGCTTTGTTTTTCTCATGGCATCTATTACAGCGATCGCTTTTTAAATCAGTTTATTGCCCTCCAAGTTTCACATCGCCAAGATTTGGATCATTCTCGGAAGCTAGAGCCATTTTTGGGTCGCACTATAGTAAGTTACAGGTAGAGAAGACAGCGGCAAATGCCCCTCAATGGGAAGCATATATCCCTCCGCCACCTCCGCATCCAATAGCGTCCCATCCTTTCCGTGACGTCGCAGCCAACGTGCGAGGAGGGTCTTGCTGTTTTGTACATATTTGCTTTATCTTTCGACTTTTTGACTTAGCATATTGTGAAAGCCACGAGACGGAGATTAAAGTTTTTCCCCTCCGATGGAAACAAATACGACTTTTGGGATTAGGTTCCCCTCCGATGGATACAAAGGCTGCTTTCAGGGGCTCGGTTCCCCCTCCGATGAATACAAAGGTCGCTTTCTTAAAAAGTGGGTTCGGAGACAAGTTGGAATCCATTGAAGCGGAACAAGTAGCGTTTCCAGTGAACTCTTCTTTCGACTGCAGAGGGATTTGAAACAGGCGCATCACGCTTCACGCTTGTGGGAGGAGCTTCTCCTACCTTTTTGACTTGTAACCGACTATAAAACTTCCCTTTTCCCCCTTAGTACTTTGCATCAGAGACAGGTATCCATTACCTCATCATATTGTAACTGACAGCAATTCCATTTTATTTAGAGACCAGTGTTCACTATACTATAATTACTCACCTTGATTTTGTTTTTGTGTAATAGCTTTTGTACTCTGTTCGTGCTTTATTATTTCTTTATTTCGCTTTCATTGACGACATTAGGCGCATCCGCGATCACATTTCACTTTTCCGTGTTTTGCTATCCCGTTTGTTTTTTAACCTCTGTCACTTGTTTTGAATCTTCCCTCATGTAATGCGTCCTTCGGAAGCCCTTGAGGTGAATAAAATGAAATGAAATGAAATGAAAATGATAGTAGAAACACATCTGTTTTGCTTTGCTTCTCTCATGTCGTCTTCATTATTTATGGTGTATTCCTAAAAATAAATAAATCATGTACTGACTAGTGGCAAAGGAAAATAGCGCATCGCTTTTGTCTCAGAAATGTTCTCTGCTATTATTGAGGACAAAGGAAGGGGCCGTTGTGACCTCCTGTGCCGCCTGCAAACTTACGTGCCGCCACATGACGGCTGTTGCGCCAGTTAGACGGCTTTTGTAAGCAGACATCCGCCGTACGTCGGAATCTCAAGTTCTTGATTTATACATTTTTACTCGCGTAAGTTTGCTCAGTTATATTTTGATTCACAAGGTTCACCACGTTGAGGCACCTCTCTGGTAAAACCTTGCGCGATTCCTTAAGACTATGGTGTCGCTTCAGAAAGCCAACGATCGCTTTGATTCATCCGGTAGATTGGTGCAAATTGCAGTGAATTCTATTCTTATTGGCAAAGAGGATTAAATAAATTTTATACACAAATTTAAAAAAGACATGGGGGAAAAAGATATTTTCATGTTACTAGTTTATTGACTAAGTGTTTAGTATACACTTCAAAATCTGGTGTACACTCCTCTGCAGAGCCCGGTTAGAAAAACAACTCTTATCTAGCCACTGCATCGAACGAATAAAAATGTTCGACGGATCTACCGGGCACACTGGGCATGCAGGACGTCACGACCAGGGATGCGCGCGAACCTGCGCACCTAGTATGTAGCGCGCACAAATGTTGATCAGTCGAAGATCAGGAGCGCGTGCTTGTGGGCCAATGAAAGCCGCGCGTGCTGTACTACGCCACGTTGGCGGGCGCTCGACAATGGAGTAGGAGTGAGCTTAAATGTTTCCATGCAGATTGCAGTTTAAACCCAAAACGTGTTCCTGGTTCTGTAAGTTACTCCTCTCCCCCTAATATGGCAGTCGTGAGATTTACGCAGACGTAGATTTCCTGGTTTATTAGTGGGAAGCCGCAACAAAAGGCAATTGTGTAATTTATGCTTTTTTATAATTTACGTTTTGTTATATTGGGGTAGAAGGGATATTTGCTGCGGTTATTTTTGGTGCTTTTCGACCTTGAAAATGTCTCTTGAGTATCCAGCCTATAGAGAAAAGTCCATTCACAGCTGCGATGATGTGAACGAGGCCGTCATAACTTCCTATTTTGTCCCTGAAAAAACCTATAAAGAAATTGTGGATAGCGTTAGACAAGAGAAAACAAAAGCTTGTAATTGTTAGAGTAATCTTAATTTTGTATAATATTTCCGCTCAACTGGTGTTTTCCATGATTAGTGCTGTTTTATATCGCCACTTTTGTCAATGGGGCTGATGTATATGCTCCAACAATAGAAAGAGAACGACAAAACCTGATTATTAAAAAAAAACGGTGGCAATAGGAACTTGTTAAAAATACGAAAACACAATAATAGATAATATTACCTGAATATTGACCATAAAAATAGCATAGATTATTTTAGCAACAGCTCAGGTATTTAGATGTAGAGGTTGGGATAAAATATTAGGGTTTCATTTACAACGTCAGTAATTTTACAAATAGAAATGATCGGCCGACTATAATTAGATTACGTATTTACCTCTAAAGCAACAATAAAGTCACACAAAAAATCTCTTGCTCCTGCCGTTGAATTTACCGCCACATTTATTTTGAATTGAGCAATATGACCCCCACCCACGATCGTTACGGTTGGCTAGGTGCTCAAGAGGAGGAAAGAAAAATGGTGTGATTAGAGTCTTAAACATAAAACATTCTGTGTCCCAAAATGCAGGAGTAAATATTTTAAACGTATCGCATTCATTTAGTTCAATTCAGAACGCCACTTACCGATTAGTGAAGGTCTCGTCATTATCAGCAGTCCTTCCATGAACAGCATGCCGCCGAGAAGGATCGAGAGAGAGCGCCCCCGGAAGTCGCTGATGAGCACAGGCGCTGGCAAGGCCGCCATTATTCCGCCACTCACACCCAGAAATAACGTTACGAAAACGAAAGGAATGAACGAACGCGACCACGCCAAAGCTTCAAATCCGACTGCATTACCTATAAAACCAACTACCATGACTGTGGTCAGTGACATCCAGCCTCTGTCTACAAAAACTCCACTCAGCACCCTCATGAGGTAGTCTCCGACGGAGTAGATATGGATGAAGTAAATCGAATGGTCACTTTCAATGCCATAGTCCAACGCGAGGTCAATGTGCACTAAATAAAAGGTCGTCATGGAATAAATCTGAACCGCGAAAGACAGCGTGTCAATGAGAAATATCGGGGTAAGAAAGGCCTTCAACGTTTGCTTAAGGTCGGAGGTCGGTTTCACACTGAGGACTTTGCTCGGGTCACAGTCCTGCTCAGTTTGTTCAGACGCATCCTTCTGAATACCTTTGACAAATGCTTCGCCTTCACTCTGGCTGATCTCAGTGTCCAAATGATCGGCCGAGAGGTCCGTCAAATTCGGCCCCGTCTCGTTCATCGTCAGCAGCACATTGGATGGACGCGCTTCACCCTGAGCGCGGGGCACCCTCAGCCACGGGGGGCTGTGCAACAAGATCGTGGGAGGGAATCCGTTCAAGGTCAGGGCTCCCAGGAGAAGAAACATTCCTGGCGTGCCGTACTCCAGCCGGAAGTAGTTGGCTACTTGTGGCATGAAGAACACGTTGAGGCATTGCGAAGCCCAGGATATGCCGCATGCCGTGGTTTGCCACTTGTCGAAATACTGACAAGACATCACATTGACGGCAACAAATATCCCGGCCACGGCTCCTCCTGAAATAAGAGATGAGATGTGATAAGTAATTAGTAATCGACGTGCACGCTTTATGACAGATTCACACGACGGACCGAATCAAGATTTTCGTCCGCGGACAGTGTACCACGTGACTATCCCGTCACCGATTCTTGCGATCCGCACCTCGTCCGCGGACACGCGAACTGAAATAGCCGAGCGCCTTTTTAGTCGCGGTTCTTCGGTGGGGGATTGAGTTCAAAAGTGGTTAGTCTAACAGCAGTACAACGTTTTTGAGTTTCTTTTGACGTGAAACGTTTTTTGGCTAGGTGTTCGGAATTTTGTGACACCCAAAAGTGAAGCCTCGATAAAAGCGTGGCCGCGAGGCTGGACACTAAATGGTTCTGATTGGGGTAGAAGAGGCCATCACTGTGAAAAAGTGTTTGCGTCAGCAGGGAATCAAACCGAGACAGTTTAGATTATTAAGCGAGCGTCTTTCCAGCATGTCACGGCACTTTTTTTAAGGCGAAACATAGTAAAAAAAAGTTATATGAAGAAAAATTGCTTTGTCCAGTAAACGCATATGATCAGATAAGGTCTTATAAGCGCATAAAGAACCATATAAAAACATATAAGTTCAATATACGATTATATAAGAAGGTCTCATATAACCGTGTATTGGTCTTATATTGTTCTTGTATGCGCTTAAACGATCTTATTTGATCACATGCGTTTATTGAACAAATCAAGTTCTTACACGTATAAAATTTCTTACTAGGAAAGCCTTATATATGTCTCCTTGTTCAGTCGACCTTCAAAGTCCTTGAGCGAAAACACGTCGAGGCACGAAAGGTATCAAAATCCAAGGTTCACCACTGGGCCACGAGATAGCGTCACTTGTGCCAGAATCGGCGGAGGCGCTTTGTTCCTCCAAAAAGACTTTTCGTTCTTGTCCCTCGGCTGGCATCGAACCAGAGACCTTTCGTTCAGTAGTCCGACGAAGTACATCTCCGCCAAGTGTAGTCCTCCACCACAGGCGGAAGACTACCGCCACATCTGTAAATCATGTGACTGTCTTTAATGCATCGGTGCTTGGGCTTTCGCCTTCAACTCGTCTTAGGGATAACATAAAAGACCCTGTGCCTGCATGTCACGAAACATTGACGCGGGTACAGGTGCTATCTGGCGGGAAATCCGTATGGGGCATTCGCTCAGGGTCCGGCAGATAGCAACTTGGCGCCCTGTCGAGCGTTTTTAAAACTCTGGTTAGCGCCGGTATCTCCATTCCAGGGACTGCTGTAGAATGTCCCTGCCACGCGTGATGCCAGTCGCTAAATTAGTCGATATAGAGCGCCAACAGCATAGACGCCACACGTTTCTCGTGCAACACAATTGCCCAGTAATTGGCTATCAATTTTTTTCGGAGGAGCAGAAACAACGACGGCGTATTTTTATGTTTTATCCGTTCACTGGTTTGCTTTGTCGCGCGATTCTTGGTTGCAAGCGTGAAATAAGCTGCCCAAACTTTGCCCCGCTGATGTGTCGCAGGTTTCATGCAGCGATCTTTTCTGCACGTTCTCCAGCCTTTCAATCAGCAGTGAGGCTTAAAGTTGTAGTTGGAACTGTAACTTTACAACTTCATCATTCTCTCACTGTATCCTTGAACGTGCTTTTTTATTACTGTTTTTGTCACGTGATTCACTGAATTTTGACGCTCAGTTTAAACTCTCTCTTGTGTAATACCCGAAAACGAGTTCTCAAGATAAATAAAATAAGAAATTTCTTGCAGCTGTAGTGTACTGTAGTGTTGTGCGCGAATTCGCTGTGCTTGAAGACATCTAAAAACGGTTATCCGCGTTCCCAGGACTTCATCGCTTCTGCTCCAAAGCCTACTCGAGCAGAATCACGATTAAGCCATACCTTGGGTAGGTAAAGCTAGAGGGAAGGGGGTTGGGGAATGGTTAGCGCAAGCTTATTACGATGTTCCTTCTCGCTCAGTAGGTAACAACGGCACAGAACGATTCTTTTTCGCGGTAGTGCCACGACCCTAGCGGCCAACGTCGCTTTCGCTCTTGGACAAGGGTGTCATACTGCCATGCTGGCCTTCAGCACCCCTTTGGGGTCGCAAACAGGCACAGTCCGTCCTTGCCGGCGTCTGCTCGTTGGATCTTCCGTGTGTATGCGCTTGGGAGACGGACGGTCAACGGAGATGTCGTCACGGGATCAATCCGCGTGTGGATCAGTTCGTAATGTGAATCAGCCATTAGTTATACAGGTGCGTGACCCTCTTTAATCTCCAATTTCTCCCCCCCCTCCCCGTCCCCCTTCACCTCAAAAAACTAAAAATAAAAAATCATAAATTGAACGTTCATGCTTATACAGAGTAAGATCGGTCTGCCTCTGTGGGGCGGCGACACTGGTTCACGCTGTAGATGATAAGTTTTGCCAGTGTAGTACGACTCCTAGCCTGGGGTTCTTAACACGCGTCACGCATTCTCCGACCTCTGGTGTCGTACGCGGCTTCTTTGGCAACCGCGCTTACCATTTACTGCTTTTCATTTCATGTTGAACGTAACCGTCCACAAAGAACAGGAACACAAGAAAGGACCACACAAGACACAGAAGCGCTGATTTCCACCTGCAATGCACAATGCACTAAGAAAGAAGATGAAAGTACCGAAAAATCTCCCGCTATAAGAGCGCGTAACAGACAGAGCTTTAAACATAGAGTGATATAATGTACGCTAGAGGTCCAACTGACACTAGCGTCTATAGGACTTGCGGTTTCCAATCGCAGCAGACAGCAACCAATCCACTTTTGCGGTGCTCCCGTGCAATCCTATGGAAAAACACGCGAGCATTTTGCCCCTTCGCCACGAAATAAGAGAAATTACCTTTGTTACTTGAGTTGTGGCGAATAGTAGGTGACCTGGTTAAGATTATAAAAGTGAATTGCCATACTTACAGTATATTTGCGATAAGTGTGTGGTGTTTAACTTCTCATTATTCCTGGTTTCGTGCCATGTTCAACGGCAAATGTGTAAAGACAAGCGGCGAACTTAAGCAAAATAACAGTCGAAAACAACGCAGGACTTGTTCAATGAGCGCCAAAATCCCATATGACACTAATATTGATAATCCAGGCGATATAAATGTCAAAACAATGATCCCCATCGTCGAGCGGTTGAAAAGCGTAAAACAGTAAAAATACGAGCACTATAGAAGATGTTTTTCTTTTTAGTCTTGTGCTGCAATTATCCGGCAGTAAGAGCTTTCCTACTTTTTTCACATTTTAAAAGCTTTAAAGCATGCGGATTTAAGTTTTGAACGCTCGAGCAGACTGGTATTTGCAGCCATAAATGCGCAGCAGATTGAATAGAACAATTGTTATTTATTGGAAATCGCACTCATTACTCGGCTTTACTTTTATTTTATCGTCTACATGAACAGGTAGGTATTGACCCAGTGTTAGTGCGTAGTTCACAACGTCTTTCTTTTTTTTTTAAATGCTTTTCATTGCTTTGACACCTAAACCCCCACGCAGGAAAGCGCCCTTGCCGCGTTCGCGCTAACAGTGTCGGACAGTGTACATAAATATATGTACGAAGTCAATATAGCACCGTTTTTAATTCCATGATTCTGAAAAGGAAACGCCGTAACTGATTAATATCTAATCTGCCTTACTCAGAAATGTTCCGAGCTATCTTCTGCGTACGAATTATTGGTGATATTTGCTCTTATAGTCAAGTTCGGGGAATTCAATTTCAGACTGGTTTCTTTCTACTTCAATTTAAAACCGCACACTAAAGCCAGTTGGACATCTAGCCTACATATAATAACTCTATGGCTTTAAAGGCATAGCACAAATCGCTTAAAATGTGGGGTACTTACAAGTACGCCGAATCAAAATGGCATGATTTCAAGCTACAACACAATTATATTAAACAATAACCTTTCCAAAATTAAGGTTTTCTCATCCGACACCCTGACGGAAGGCTGGGTATATAATGCTGCGTTATCCCAAACTACTGATAATAGATTCTTCTAGAATTTCACGACTGTCTTTTAATTAATATGATCCAATAAGTTTCATGCCCTGAAAAAGTGATGAACACAAACAAGATCTGCAGTGCAAAGAAAGAAAATATCCCACCGCTAATTTCGAAATCGATCATGTTCTGAGAGGTGGTCATCTAAGCACTGAACCGTCTTTACTACACAACGTCTACCACATGTGAGTGAGATGTACACAACACCGACTGAAGAGGAAACTAAGGGCGGCCTGTGGCATTTTCGGCATACTGCTTTCATAACGTTGTCCAATTTGAAACGAAACTTTGAGCTGATCTGAAGAATTTTGGGTGGAGCCGAAAATACAATAGAAACCATATTTATTACCCACAATTTTTAAATTACGCGATATTTTGTGCAATGTCAGCATACTGCCGCGCGCTTATGTTGCCAAGTCAACAGCGCGCTTGGCTGGCACGAACGTGTCTCGGGTTCGATTCCCGACACTGTACGTCGTTTTTATCTTCCTTAGAGTAAGTAGAAGATTCGTGAAGGTTGGAGAACCGCCTAGCTTGTTTGTTCATGTTAAGAATGCATAGTTCGAGGACGATCAACGAAGGATATGCTAGGCTCCCCGGGAAGGCTTAAAGGGTGATGGACCGCACCGTAGAAGTCAGTCTCTCCCGAGCGCTTGATTCTGCTGTTACGCCGCCATCAACTTCTGCGACGCTAGCCATCTTCTGTTTTGTTTTGGGCGCAAGTTCGCCCCATAAAACGTTTCTTTTCCTTCAGTCATTGGTCGCCTCACCAATTGTCATTCGTGATAATACCGACTAGGCCAGACTACCGCACTTTCCCATTCCTTTCTTCGCTCACAAAATCGAATATGTGGGCAGCAAATTCACATTCTTGGGTTTCCGTAACAATGAACGTCGTATCAACCTCCCGCAGCTCAAGTATCTGTCATAACCCCAGTGTGCCAAAGTTTCCCAACTCTGATTTTTTAGCGTATATCGTTATTGCACCCACCTTATAAGCAAGAGGACCCGTATACTGTAAACGACTTTATTTTCGCGAGGACCTAATTTTTGCGAACTTCGCGACTCGCCTACTATTCGCGAAAAATAGATCCCGCGAACAATTCCGGTAAAATATAAAAATCTATATTGAGATCCCAACACGTCGCGAAAATTAGAACCCGCGAATTATTCAAAATTTTCAGCTTTGACCTAAATCGCGAAATATTGAGCCCGCGAAAAATAAGTCGTTTACAGTATATTTTTTAGTTACTCTTTGTAGAATTCTCCCACCAAGTAAAGCTTATTGATCTGCGTGGGCTAGTCATCATGGGCTTTAATATATGAAAGACTTGCTAAAAACCTGCTTTGGGGGCTCTCCGTTTCCTTTGTCTGTCATTCGCCCATTTTAATAAGTTGTCGCGCCAGTCTGCTGCCTCTGTTGCTAATGTCAGGAGAGAATCGCAGTTTTACAGTTAGGCTCTACTCTATGAGTATCCAGCAGCGTGTTCCCCCATTGCAGCCTGCTCATACACACCTCAAGACATGTTGTGAAATCGATCTAGCGTGCAACGAGCGAGACACCTCCTGATTCACCAGCAGTGAAGATTCATGATACGGAAACGCCATGAATGTGCACGTTTCTTCCCACCTTAACTATGAAAGAAAATGGCGGCAGTTAACTACTTCCATGCCAAGAGCGGCACTACGGGGTTATACTCGGAGGCCCAAAGCGTGAAGTTTGACACTGCTAATGTTTATGATGATATGGGACTTCTCTTCCAACATTAAGACACAAAACGAGATTCATTATTAGCAAACCCTTACTAAATACGTATACTAACCATGAACTACTGCGAAGAAAAAATTGATGAAGTTGAGATTGGGTGCAAAATAGCACACACTGATTCCGGCTCCAGCCAGGAAGGTGCAGCTGATCAGAACCCCTCGGCAGGACCACCGGTCGCAAAGGAAGCCGAACGGAAGTGCTGCAAAAAAAAAACAAAAAAAAACGGAGCACTACTCTTAACTTACAAAAAACAATATTCTTCAAAAAACAGCAAAAAAAACTTTTTTTTCTATAGAGACATGCGTGGTGTCGCTTGTTTCGAGCATCTTATTGCCGGATCGCAGCCAGCGGGATTTTAGCGTCTGACAATAAGGATACCGAAGAACGGTTCACATTTGTGGTTTTTGGTCATCGTTGGTGGCGTGCCCCTAGTGCAGCCAAAAGTGTGGAGGGACACGCAGCCATTTCCACTGCAAACGGAGAGGTCCCGGGTTCGATACCCGGACCAGGCGGATTTTTCGGTCGCGCACCAGTCACCTAGCTGTATTTGGAGATTTGTGTTTGTCTTTTGTCCCTCTTGTTCCCCTTCTCCGGGGATTATTTTCCTCATTCTTGTCCAGCTCGCTTGACCATTTGCATTTAGTTGCATTGTAAGTAAAACCACACATGTTTTGGTCACCCTCGCTTGGCTCCCGAGGGTGACAGAAACAGCAGTAGTTCTTCCTCATCATTGGGGACGTGTCCCTCCACACTTCTGGCTTGACCCCTGTTGGTGTCACGTCGCCTCCAGAAGCTCCCCACCTCGATGGTGACAATAGAATAACTTACAGTCACTCACGGCAACATAGAGCGTGGTATATGACGGTCAGACTTGCTGGTTCGTGATTTTGTTTTTTGCTGTTCCTATAGGCTAGCGACGCACTCTTGTTGGCTGCGGGGTGGTAGTAAAATGTCCGAATCTCGCCACACCCTGTGTTTCTTTAGCAGTCGGTGTCTATAGATCAACTCAACTCTCCGGCGTCACACCACTGTGGTAGCGCTGCTGTCGGTACTGGGCATGCGCAGGTGCTTCGCCTCGCGCGAATCTGGTTTTTGCGCCCGCGCAGTGCCCACACCCGGGGTGGCCAAACGCGGTCTTGTTTGTAAACAGTGTGCTGGTCGATACGCTTCAAGAAATCTCCAGCATCTACTTTTCCGCAAAGCACCTGGGAGACCCAATCGCTGCAATCCCCGGAGGGGCTGGGCGAATAACGAGCCTCAAATATGTTCAGACCTATACACATACTGGACGGGGTGTGACAATGAACATGCATCGGATTTATTAAGAGCGTCATAGTCGAACGTAATGACGAATGTACTCTACAAATTGATTTACGGGCTTCTTAAGATAGTTGATAAAGTCCTTAAAGCATACTGGAAAGATTTCCTCGCTTATTTCGGCCAGTACCGATGATGCACAAAGCGAGCACTGCCATGAAAAAATACCATATTTTGCATTACACGAAGAAGTGTTGTATACAAAATGTGTTGACAAGAAATCTGCGTACCCTTCAAATCGAACATATTTAGGCGTCACTGAAAAGTGTTTCGCTCATTAGTTCTATTGATGGTGTTGCAAGACATGATCCAGTAAAAAGAGTCTACCAAACTAAATGCCAACGATTTTGAGTATCAGAGTATATGTCCAAGCTTTTGTTTTTTGCGCGACAAAACTGGAGCATAAACGCCAACATTGTCCCAAGCAAAAGTAATAACACCGCAGAACAGTATTCAAATTAATACAGAAACCAAAATTTAATATTTATCACTGCCATCTTAATCTTCCTTGGAGCGTTTAGCCTGGTTACATTGTGAAATTATATCAAACATACTGGTGACGTCTTTGTCGACATGAAATACCTTTTTTTTTCTACGAGCTAAACAATATTTGTTAGAGTAGCGGCGCGTATACAGGTACATAAATTGTATTTCTTTTTCTATGTCTTATGCACTCACGCCTAAGATTACAACCTCTGATAACAATTCACTTGACGTGCGAAACCAAACCGTTTCAGACAGATATCACCATAATGAAAGTGTGAAAGCACTTTAGCAGGTTTGACACAAAATTACTTGAACTCGCATAAGCGTTAACAGACGCTGACTGAATGAAATAGGACATGTATGGTATGTATATAAATTCCAAATACTATATTGTGCTCACAATGCAGGACAATTCAGCATGTCACGTTAATTGTTCGAGAGAACCTTATCCTGTGTTTTCACAGCTGAAGTCTACCTGCTTTGGTCATTGTTAAAACGTGCCGGATATAATTCAACCTTAAAGTGCTGCGCCATTGTGAACTTGATTCGTTCTGCATGACGCAAAATTATCTATTGTGAACGCACCTCTTTTCATGCCGGTGAACAAATTGCCCTATTTTGCAGCGGCATACATACCGCAGGATATTACAGCGAGAGTAATAATAACACACTGCCACGAAAAATAATTAATATAATGTTCATATCATATACTACACCGCATCGAATGTTAATTTCACTGCGCAGTGTTATACGGCAAAAAAGGTAATTCAATAATAATGGCAATGAAGAGGGTTAACGAGAGAAAGGCCGCAGCATACATGGCTGTGGAACGCAGTAAGCTTTAGTGAATGTTGTAAAAAGTTGTTTGGGGGGAGGGGGGGTGCATTACATTTTGCTGGCAGAAAATAAATATATGAACAAGAGTATTTAAAAAAATTAACATTAACCGTACGCCGCTTTGTCATTTTCTTTTGTGCCATATTTTTACTCTTAAAACACACATACCGAGGCTGTAGGATCGCTCCCTCGGTACAAGTGCCAAACGCACACGATTTGAGGGCGTTTTTCTTTTATAGAGCGTAGCTCTTATGGCGCGTTCACACTGGAAGCGGATCCGCAAACGCGAAGCGGATCCGCGCGTTTTCAACCTCAAAGCGGCTGAGATCGAGCGGTTTGAGCGCGTTTTTGCCAACCGCTTCGGGACCGATTTCTCCCAACCGCTTTCACGAACCGCAAAGCGGCAACCAATCGGAACGCGACGCTGACGTGACGTCAGTGTCTTTCAAAACAAGATGGCACCTGTCGCTGGCGAGGCGTCTAAGGCGCTGTAGTCCTAGCGTTACAGCAGACAAATCAACGGAGAAACGCGATGTTCACGTCCGTCACTTGAATCCGCCGCGAAAAGATTTGACTCGTAATCTTAACGGGCTTCGCGCCGGTGATTTGGTTCGGGTAAGACTTTGTTTATTATTCCTGGTGCCACAGCCCGAAGCTCGCTTGCTAGTCTCTGCCCGTAGAACGTCGGAACCCGCCCCTGATCGACCGCAATGTCAGCTTTTGTACCCAATAAGATAATCGCGTGAACTATTGAAAGCTTTCAACACCGTGCATGATCACCACGAAGGCCGATAGAGACGTCGTGAGCCTGATTGCTTAGCCAACGCAATACCGCGGAGCGGGCAGGGTACCTGTGCTAGCTCGACCCGTAACGAGTACTACTACCAAAAGAAATAAAGCGAACATACTCAAGAAATAAAGTGTACGTACCAGACGATGCAGAGGTAATCCATACGGCGTTTATTTGAGCGTAATGTCAAACAAACAGTAGACTCGATCGACGTTCGAGAGACGAGAGGAGTCCGCCACCAACGAAGCCACGACCGGCTAGCACCGAACACATTCCCCACACCACGGTCCACCCCACCGTTCACAACTTCGAAAATGATAAGAGCGAACAACGAGGGAGAACACTGGCCCTCTTTCCCGAAAACAAGGTCAGCTATTCATGCGGGAAGGGTCCACTTCGAAGAAAAAGTCGGGGGCATCCTGTTCCGAGTCAGCAAGGCGCGCCTAGCTGGGCTTTTCTTGCGGGCGAAGTCGAGGGAAGCACAGGCGATTTTTGCGGGTCCATGTCTGCTTTTTTTTGCTGGCTGAACTCGTGATGCGCGCGAACATCCCGAAGAAAAATTTTCCGCGCGCCGAAATAGCAAACATTTGGCTTTGGATCGTGCATGAAAGTGCATTTTGGATTGTAAAACAGGATTGCCTAACGTAACTCTCAAAAGATCACGCGTTATCGCCGAGAAACCTCCAACCGCCTCTCGCCAACCGCCAACCGCCTCTGGGTGTGTCTGAACGGGGTCGCTCGCGAGCCGCATCCGCAAACGCTTCGCGAACGCGGATCCGCTTCCAGTGTGAATGCGCCATTAGGCGCCCGGTTCCGCGCATAGCGGCGTCGACGCCGCCGTCGCCGTCGGCGTAACCGCGCGTGTTGCATTATGGGCCGTCACAGAGATATACATAAATTCGATTCCCCTCTAAATTTAGCGAAGAAACTGAATGGGTGCGTAGGTCTGTAATGTACCACAATGCACCACTGCGCATTCAGTTTCTCCGCTAGATGTAGCGGCAAAACTGACGTCACATGACACCAACACCAATTCAGTTTCACTGCTAAATTTAGCGGGGAACTGAATTGGCCTTGAGGTCATGTGACGTCAAGTTTGCCGCTAGATTTAGCGGGGAAACCGTCTTTGTGTATAAGTCACGTGACATAAAGTCATGTGACGTCATTTCCCCTCTAAATTTGGCGGTAAAACTGATTTGGTGTTGACGTCACGTGACGTCAATTTTCCTGCTAAATCTAGCGGAGAAACTGCGACGTCATGTGACGTCACAGGCCACGGCTTCACGAGATGTGACGCGGTCTGCGCAGATGAGTTATATGGCCTGGGGGACATATTATAGGAGGCTAATCATAACGATCAGTCGGTTAATTAGTTAAAATTCCTTAGTGAACTTTTTAATTAATGAAAATAGACATATAGTTCCAATTAGAAACTTGCTCAGCGTCATCGAAAACCACTAAATTAGTAATTTTCAGAAAGACTTTGAGCGCGTGAGAAGCGTAGTAGTTAGAAGAGGGGGAAGGAACGCCAACCAAAAATAAAATGGAGCCCAACGTTTCGAAACCTGCTTGGTTTCTTCTTCAGGGGCGACTGTGTGCGTGAGGAGCAAGTGGTCTTCTTTTACGGCGGTGGACGTGATGTTTTCGCGATCGTAATGTGGCTGAGCCCGCTGACGTAGGCGGATGGTAAAGCGCCAAGCGACCGATTGATGTTTTGCGGTGTGGTTTGGATGTGCCATGACTCGACGAAGAGCCTCTGCCGGGAATTGGTCTCAATGTCGAGGATGCGTGTGTTGTCGAAGTCAATGCGGTGGTCATTCAAGTCACTGTGTTCCGCAACCGCGCTGCGCTCGTGATCGAACTTTCGCACGTCGTTTTTGTGCTGGCGAATTCTTTCTTTAAAGTTTTTGGTTTCGCCGATGTATGTGGCAGGGCAATCCGCACAAGGAATCTGGTAAATAACCCCTTGCGCTCTTTCCTTGGGGGGACGATCTTTTGGCCGGGGCATCAGGTGTCCAAGCGTTGACACTGGTTTGTGGGCCATCTGTATGCCTTCTTTTGCCAGCACACGCGCGAGCGCTTCGCTGGTTTCCTTTACGTAAGGGACGCAGACGCGCGTGGTTGAGCGGGGATGTGCGATATCTTGTGGTCTTAGGCGTCGATCAGACTTACGTTGACGACGAGCGATTCGCTGAATAAAACTGCGCGTGTAGCCGTTATTTAGCAGGTCGGAGATGATGACGATGAGAAGCGTAGTAGTGCACTAAAGTTTGCACTCGTGGAGCACGCACAAAGCTAGCGGTTGCGCAAGGCGCCCGCGCAATTTTTCCGTCTCTTATCCAGCCCCAGCTTTGTACCTGCTCTACAAGCGGTAAATTTAGTGCACTACTACGCTTCTCACGCGTTCAAAGTCGTTTTGAAAATTACTGATTTAGTGGTTTTCGATGAAGCTGAGCAAGTTTCTAATTGGAACTATATGTCTGTTTTCAATAATTAAAAAGTTAATTAACAAATTTTAACTAATTAGCCAACTGATCGTTACGATTAGCTCCCTATACTATGTCCCCCTGGCCATATAACTCATCTGCGCAGACCGCATTAACCGAGCTTTCATGGTTTGTTCTTTAAAAATTCTGTTAAGCTTAAAAAAAACACCCTGTATATATATATATATATATATATATATATATATATATATATATATATATATATACATGGTGATTTCGGATTTCTATGGTGAAAAAAGAGGATGACGACGACGAGGAATGCTGCTGATGTGGCTGGTTGACTGTGTGTTTGTGTGCCGGGAGAAAATTTGGCGCGTGCGGCGGGTGGTCAAGAAAGAAGAGGTAGAAGGAGCCAGGAGGCGACAGAACAGGACAAGCGATCAGGACCCGGTGGACGAAAAAACCGACCCGCAACGATAGGCGTGGTCGGCACGGCTTCAGTTCGTCGTCCACCAATACAAGCCTGGTCAGCGGGCCTCCAAGGCTGCCCTGCCGCTACTTCAAGCCACGTTCTTCAAGCCATCCCGTCGTCCACTACCGGCGCCAACGCGCCAAGCTACCTGGCATCACGACTTCGGAGTGTCAACCATGACCAGAACTCAGACCCGCTTGACGGACACTGTGATGTACTATTCTTTAATTACCCTTTAAGTGTTAGATTTTCCGATAATTAATTTTTGGATTTGCTCATTCTCTAGCTGTATAACGCTTTAATATATTTTTGTACTGGCCCAAAAATGTCGTCTCTTTCTCCATACTCTTCGCGTCGCACACCCACGCAAGTGTGAACTCGGTCCACTACATATCTGGCGTCCGCGGCAGGACATTGCTCTTAAATGACACCTTAAAGAGCTTCACCTTGCGAATCGGTGCGACGGCTGAGAATGGATACCGAGAAATTAATGAAGGTTGGCAAGGAGTTGGGGTTGTCCGGGGCAGCTTTGAAACAATGGATGGATGAAGAGCAAGCGCGCGAGAGGGATCAGCGTACAGCAGAACGCGAGGCTACTAAAGAAGCAGAAGCCCTTGCTCGGGCTCGCTTCGACGCGGAACGCGAAGCCGCTAGAGAAGCAGAAGCCCTTGCTCGGGCTCGCTTCCACGCGGAACGCGAAGCCGCTATAGAAGCGGATGGCCATACTCGTGCACGCCTAGAAGCAGAACGCGCGGTACTGGAGCTCCAGTTACGATTGCAGGAGCGCCGAGAAAGTGCAGTAGCGGGAATTTCGAACGAGTCTGGTGCGGGTACACCTGCTGGCTTTGTGCAGGGGTACCGGAGCCCACACAAGCTCATCCCCGCTTTCAATGAGAAACGCGACGAGCTTGACGCCTACATCCAACGATTCGAGCGGGTGGCAACGAGCCAAGAGTGGCCACAGGACAAATGGGCCATGTCCCTGAGTCTATGCTTGACAGGGGAGGCATTAAGTGTGGTCGGACGCATGGCTGCTGACGCTGCTACAAACTACACTGTGCTTAAACAGACTCTTCTCCAACGATTTCGGTATACGGAAGAAGGGTATCGCGCCAAGTTCAGAGAGGCAAGACCAGAGGAGGCAGAGACAGGCAGACAGTTTACTGGTCGTCTGTTGGGATATTTTGACCATTGACGAGAAATGGCCAAAACGGAGCGCACTTACGACGCACTCCGGGACAAAATAGTGTCAGAACAGTTTCTCAATAGATGTCACGAAACACTGACCATCTTTCTAAGGGAAAGAGGCTGCCAAGGACTTGACAAGTTGGCGGAAGCTGCCGATCATTATCTTGAGGCTCAAGGACTAGTCCATCTTGGCAGAACCAATAAGGACCAAGAGGCAAAGCCCTTGGGGCAAGCGAAGATTTCTAAGCCGCTAGATGCAACAGGGAGACCCGCCTGTTTCCTTTGCAACAAACAAGGCCATCGTGCAGCAGACTGTTGGTCCAAGTCAAGAGGATCCAACCCAAAGTCGGCTGTTTGCTGGAAATGGAAATGTCGCAAAAGCGGGCATAAAGCAGAGTCTTGCCCTAACAAGACAGACGCAGGTGGACAAGCATCGTGTTCCCTGGTGCCTCAGAATGAGCCTGGGAAAGTTGGTTTGGACAGTCATTCCCTTGAAATAAATGGGAAAGCAGAGGAGGATGAAAGAAGAATCGATGTTCAAACAGATGGCATGCCAACGGCTGAAGGACTGCTTGAACGACACCCTGTCATTGTATTGCGTGATTCAGGATGCAACTCGGTCATCGTAAAGCGATCCCTGGTTCCTGATGACAAACTGACAGGAAGGAGTCGATCCATCTACCTTCTCGACCGGACAGTCCGATGCCTACCTGAAGCAGAGGTGGACATTGACTCTCCTTATTTCACGGGCACAGTAAGGGCGACCTGCATGGAAAGCCCGCTGTATGATGTTGTCTTGGGCAACATCGATGGCGTACGGGATGTTTCTGCTCCTGATGTCAAGTGGAGAGCAGACGAGAAATTTCTTCCCCTGCAAGAAAAGCCCCAAGAAGAAGACAGAATCTTGGGCAACCAACAAATTTGGACAGGGACGACCTCCTCATCGAGCTCCGAAGAGCAGAAAGGCGAGCTTCAGGCTAGTGTCGTAACAATGCGGACCTCGGCGACAACGGCTGGGCTACCAGTTGCAGAAATAAATCCACTGGACATCAACCCGGCGGAGCTAAGCGCCAAGCAAAAACAAGATGCTACACTCCAAAGATGCTTTGAAGCAGTGGGGAACAAGGTTGCCTCAAGATCAGCCGACATCGAGTTCGTGCTGATGAACGGGATTCTTTTTCGGCGGTACAAACTTCCATCGCAAAAGGAAATGGAACAACTCGTTGTCCCAACTGGCCTCCGAACATTTGTTCTAAAAATGGCACACGAAGGAATACTATCCGGACATCAAGGAATCAAAAGAACGACAGATCGAGTGCTCGAAGAGTTTTATTGGCCAGGGGTACAAGGGGATGTCACGCGGTTTGTCAAGTCATGTGACACCTGCCAAAGAACCGTTCCAAAACACTTGGTAGGCCGCGTGCCTTTGGGAAACATGCCCGTGATCGAGACGCCTTTTCAACGGGTAGCAATTGACATTGTGGGACCACTGTCACCAACCTCAGAGAAGGGCAACCGTTACGTACTAACCATGGTGGACTACGCGACCCGCTATCCTGATGCAGTTGCCCTACCAAGCATTGAGACGGAGAGGATTGCGGAAGCTCTCCTCGAGATGTTTTCTCGCGTGGGATTCCCTAGAGAAATCATCAGCGATCGGGGCAGATTATTCACATCCGGACTCATGAAGGAGTTTAGTCGTCTCCTCACGTTTAAGCAGATGCCAACCACGCCGTATCATCCAATGGCGAACGGCCTCGTGGAAAGGTTTAATGGCACACTGAAACAGATGATACGACGAATGTGTCAAGAGAGCCCGAAGAGGTGGGACCGATACTTGGCACCACTACTATTCGCGTATCGCGAAGTGCCGCAGGCCAGTGTTGAGTTTGCACCCTTTGATCTCCTGTACGGCAGGTACGTCCGAGGACCGATGTCCATATTGAAGGAACTCTGGACAGGAGAGCACCTTGACATTGTTTGACCGAAACAACGCTCTTAAGTGAGGGGTAATTGTGGTGATTTAGGATTTCTATGGTGAAAAAAGAGGATGACGACGACGAGGAATGCTGATGTGGCTGGTTGACTGTGTGTTTGTGTGCCGGGAGAAAATTTGGCGCGTGCGGCGGGTGGTCTAGAAAGAAGAGGTAGAAGGAGCCAGGAGGCGACAGAACAGGACAAGCGATCAGGACCCGGTGGACGAAAAAACCGACCCGCAACGATAGGCGTGGTCGGCACGGCTTCAGTTCGTCGTCCACCAATACAAGCCTGGTCAGCGGGCCTCCAAGGCTGCCCTGCCGCTACTTCAAGCCACATTCTTCAAGCCATCCCGTCGTCCACTACCGGCGCCAACGCGCCAAGCTACCTGGCATCACGACTTCGGAGAGTCAACCATGACCAGAACTCAGACCCGCTTGACGGACACTGTGATGTACTATTCTTTAATTACCCTTTAAGTGTTAGATTTTCCGATAATTAATTTTTGGATTTGCTCATTCTCTAGCTGTATAACGCTTTAATATATTTTTGTACTGGCCCAAAAATGTTGTCTCTTTCTCCATACTCTTCGCGTCGCACACCCACGCAAGTGTGAACTCGGTCCACTACAATATATATATATATATATATATATATATATATATATATATATATATATATATATATATATATATATATATATATATATATATGTACGCTGCACCCTATCTTATGCTATATATCAACGGAAGCATTGAACTTTGATATATATATATATATATATATATATATATATATATATATATATATATATATATATATATATATATATATATATATATATATATATATATATATATGTATATAAAAGCGGTTAAGGTTTACAAATGCTTCCGTTGAATTATAGGCAAAAGTAGGGTGGCAGACACAACAGCCTTTGGATGATAAAAATAATAAAATAAAATTATGTGGCGAAAAAAGTCACAGAAGAAAAAAGAGTACAGTGCCGGAAACAAATTTGTATTAGTTTACAAGAACAATGAAGGCTAGACAAAAGAACGCTAGATACGCGGAGAGTACACTTAAAAATGACGGAATAAAAGTCAAAGTTAAACGCAAGAACTTACAACTGCTGCACTTGTCAATCTTCCCTCATTTTCACTATATACGGTGCAGCCTGCCGCCATGGGGAGGAGCGATTTTCCTAATACCTAGGGAGACGGGCCCTTTCAGACATGTTGCCAGCTGAAATGACGTGCCACGTCACTGCCGCAACTCGGGATGGTCTAGGTTTTTCTTCAGCGCACGCTGAAGAAAGACCTCCTCCTCACCCCACATGGCATCCGTTTTTTTGCCGTTGGTCAATGAAAATGGGGTTCCGTACGACTTGCTCATGCTTCTCGGCCTCCACAGCCTCTGGAGGACCAGAACGGGAGTAAACAACGCAGATATAAAGGTGCGCCCCGCTAGAGACTTTTTAATTGAAAGTGTCGCGTATATTCGGGAAGTGTATCGCACCCTGTCAGAGCCTCCGGACTGGATATCCATTCTAGACGCGTTGGTGTGTTTAAAAAGATTTTAAAGTTGTCGCGTGACTGCGCAGAGGCCTACGTGCTTTTAACATTTGTGAGCGTGAGTGTGCTTTCTGTTGTTGTTCCCATTGTCTAATCAGGCAATAAATAAAAAAATAAAAAACTCGGGATGGTCTAATAGGTTAAGGCGTCGCCCCGGATAGGCGAAGGTTGCGAGTTTGATACACCGCTCCTGGCCCAATTTTTCGCAGGCTCAAAAGGCGACAACGACACAACGACCTAAAAGAAAAACACAAAAAACAAACACAGCAAACTGCGCTACCTTCCATAACAAAATGCGGAATATATTTTACAACGGCAGCACTATTTTCCGCCCAGAAGTAGACAGATTAAGGGGCAGTAGAATGCGATACGATAAATAAAGCCTGGGATACATTCTTGGTATCAACCTTAAAATGTAAATGACAGGTTAAAACTCACGATTCCACATCATAAAATACGCCCTTTTTGGTTGTTTTTAAAACGGTGTCTTAGGTCACAGTCCTGCGTCGTTTCCAAGAGGCTTGATGTTTGTTTCATCAAGTATTAGGTATGTTTTTGTTTCTTGACAAGGGCATGCTTTACGAGCCATGTAGGAGGTTGTAGTGTGTAGTACTAAAAATATTTATTTTAAAATTCCGAGCAGGTCATGTCTAATCTCACTGCAACTATAAATTGAAAGCTTCAGCTGGAAGAGTTGAACAATTTTCTAGATACCCCTTTAAAGAAAAACTGCATTATATTGTCCAAACGCTGATGCTTTTCAATAGCGTATCTTTGTGTAAATAATTACCTTCTTTTAAGTTTGAATTAGTAGTTAAACCCCAAAACGAATATAATACAAGACGATGAGCATGCACTCTAGTACATGCAGGTTAAGAGAAGCAAGACAAATCCCGCCTACCAAATTCTCTGCTCGCCATAATCGTTAGTTTCCTCCTCTCTACTTGCCGCCTCTCCAGCGTTCACCCTGCTAAAGTAGAAAAAGTAAAAGGCTTTGTGGGTGGAGCGTGCACATCTCTTCTTAACCTGCAACAAATTATGCAAACATTTAACTGGTGTCCTAACCACTTCGTAAAATGTAGCGTTGTCTTGTACGAAGTTCCGATATATTTATAGGAGCCCAACATTTATTTATGAGTGGTTTAGTTGCGGATCTCTTCTCAAAGAACTTTAAAAACATCATAAGCGGAAACGCATTCAATGACACAGTTCTGAATTTCATAATTAAATCGTAATCATCGGGTTTATTTAGAGGTCTAAAATTACGTGTTTGTTTTCGTAATATAGAACTGAAGTTGACTTCAGTCCGGCAAGTATGATCATTCATTCCGCCAGGCATTAACTGTAAATTCAAGACTGCGCAGATATGTGCCAAAAAAAATGTTTGCGCCATCATGGAACATTACGAAGAAGAAACGCGAAGTCTGTGCTGGTATTCGCATGGCGCACAAGGTCTTCTTCGTGGCAGGCATACATGCCTGACGGGCATTAAATATTCTAATTTTATTTATTCGGCCTCCATGTCCGTCAGCAAAATACTAACATGAGCTTTAATCGCCAGAATACAAAACAATCTCTTACAGGTACACGAACAATGTCATTATTATAGGGATAACCAATATCGCTGCGATCTACGGATATAGCTCGGCAAATCACTAGCCTAAAAATATGATTGACCATCAAAACATATGTGCTGTGTCACTGAGCATAGTGAAATACCATGCAAATGGCCACAGCGCAGACTGTTTCTTTAGGTCTTAACATATTTTCAGCCTCGTTATTCGCCGAGCTGCTTCCGTAAATTTCTGCGATTGGGTCTCTGAAGTGCTTTGCGATGAAGTAGGTGATTTTTACGTTTCCGCGGAGGCCATTTAAACAAGGTACGAAATCCAATGCACGTTCATAGACGTTGAGGAAATACTATATTAGTTTTAAGGCTAATGCAATAAATATTGCATATGAAAAAACAGTGATTTCACAGGCGAGCTGGTGGATGTTGATCATGATGTAGAAAACCCGAGACCGTGGTGAAAGCAGGGAAACTTGGTCGAAGAAGAAAGACAGGGGAAAAGAACGTCTCAAACTCAGCTACTGCGTTTATTTCCTCAATGTTTTATATACCCAAAACCTAACCACCGACCATTGACGTCACAAGGTCAACCTTTGTTATTTATACAATCCTACCCACACTGGTCTTCACCTCAGCCGTAGACGGTGACCTCAATCCGAAACTGAAAGCTTAGGACCTTGAACAAAACAAACAATCAAAACAAACACATGGACCCACTTCCTTTCCAGCCGGAGTCTGGAAAGGCTGTGCTTTATCTAAACGAGAATTGATATGACTTCCAACTGAACCCCTGCACGCAAAATGACTAATTCCACGTTCACTTAAACTATTACAAAAAAAATTACATTTTAAGAAACTTTTGGAACTACTTCCGGGTTGAATCGATGCATGGCTGATACAATTACCGATGGATGTGATACGAACTGTCTCTCTTATGAGCCTCTTAGTGTTGTTGCGTTCTCTGTGCAATGTCAGTTTGCGACCAATGTGCCGTACAATCGTTACACTCACTAATGTGTTGAGCAATCTCTAAATTGGGTGCGTTTATTTTTACATTTCTTTTGTCCTCTACCAATCTATCGTTTACACATCTTGCCGTTTATCCCGCATACTTGAAACCGCATTCCAGTGGTAATTCATAGACCACCCTTTCCCTGCAATCAACCGACTTATCACGGTGCGCTTTCGGACACACTTTCTGACTTGTCTGAAACGGTGTCAAACGGTTCAGCTTAAAGTCGGACTTAAACGCAACATCTATCCCAGGGTTGGGCAGAAATACTCAAAAATGTATTTGGAAATACAAATACTGGGATACATTAAAATAGTAGCTAAAATACTGATACTGAAACATATCTGTAAAGGTGTATCGCGATACGTATCAGAAATACATTTTAAATAGATGCAAAAAGTATTTCGAATTACAAATACAGGAATACATTTTAGGGAGGGAAGAAATACAAATACGGAAATACTGATACTGCAATACATTTTTCAAATTTGTTTGAGACGCCAAATGAGATGAAGCTTGAAGTTGGAAGTGGAAGATTTTGATCCTGAAATTACTTTCCCGTAGGCTTGGCACTTCGCCTTTAAGGTAGTGATTTCGGACGACGAGGAGTCTTCACTGGGCTCAAAAAAAAACGTTCCAGTAAAGGACTGACCGCGGTCCCTTCCCTGACGTCCTGTCTGTCTGACGAGGATCGGGAAAAGACTTCGACTTCTAAATAAATTCTATGTCATTCTAAATCTCATCAAAACGTCAATACGCCCCTGTCAAATAAGGACGCTCCTGTCAACATCTATCACATGACGTCACGGTGGAATGAACTGGTATTCTTTATCTGTCGGTGTGGCCTTGAACATGAAACTCCACCACGCTGCTGTATGAAACGACAATACGTACTTTCGTTGGCGGTTACCTTGTTGAAGATCGTGCAGGCAGTGTCATTTGGAATTTTCGAGAATAGTGGACCACCTGAAGCCTCCTGAAACACATGTCTTATCTTCTGTTACGGGTAAAAAACCGATACGGTGGCATCCCTGTTGTGAAGGTCCTTCGATCCTGCCGACTCTCCGCCACCGACGCATGCATTGCAGTCCTCAAGTTTCGCCTTGCATACTCCAAATAGAGACCTCGTGGATTGCGACCTGATATTGCCGGCACAGGTGTGAGCTCTCCGAGAAACAAAGGCACGTCCACTGCCAGACTCGAAGGGTTAGGCCTTCACAACAAGGCCAGCGAACTTGTTGAAGCCCATCTAATGGGACATTATGAACGCCTCGCCCGCACCCCCACAGGAAGACACATTCTCCGAAATCTAAGAATAGGACACCACAACGTATATCAGGACGCGACAACCATTCCCCTAGATATCCACGCGCACATTATAGCCAAACCACTCCCCCGCAACATGCACCCTACGCACCGCACCGATCCGAGGGAACAACGAGCCCGCGCCCTACACAATAATTTCAAAACGACCCCCGAGTCGTCTACGTAGATGCAGCGGAATATAGACACTACGAAGCATTCACCGCAGTTGCAGTTCGCAATAACTTCAACAGCAACCCGCTAGATTTGATCACAGTCCGGACGCCCATCCCGGAAACGGCGGAGGAAGCGGCGATAGCGCTGGCCTAACGCAACCCTACCCCGCAACAATCATTACCGATTCTAAAACCGCTTTCCAAAATTTTGCCGCCGGACGCATATCCGCAACGGCACTCAAAATTTTGCGCAGAAACCCCCGCAATCTCAAGTCCAACTGATCTGGACCCCTGCGCATTCTGGTATCAAGGGAAACGAGGCGGCCCACGACCTAGCCCGAGGACTTACTATCCGGGCTGGGCCGAGCCTGTATCCCTACCACGGAGCCCGGTCCGCGCGGGACCGTCTGGTCGGATATCATAACATTACCACCTACTACCTCCTCTCCCGCAGAATCTATCCGCAGGCGGACAAATCCCTTAGCTTAGAACAATCACACGTCTGGCGCCAACTCCAGACGGGAGTTTTCCCCAACCCGGCCACTATGACCCATATCCACCCCAGCCTTTATCCAATTTCGGCGTGCCCCTTATGTGGCGCCCATGCCAATCTGGGCCACATCATCTGGGCATGCCCCCAGGATCCCTTCCCCGAAATCCCTTCTGAGAAGAGGTTGGAGGCCGCGCTTCGCAGCCCCGATCCGGGCCTAGAGGCCCGCCTAGTCAAAAGGGCGGAAGAGGTCGCCGGGAAGCCTCGGCCGACCGCCACCACGGGACCACCAACCTAAATAAAGGAGAAGACGTCCAGGAGGGGATGGGCTTCGGCCCCTCACCCACCACCACCACCATGACCTCTATTCCCCTTGACCCATTTCCTCAGTCAATAAAGTTTTCTCTCTCTCGCTCTTTCTCTCCGAGAAACAGCGCGCTCGAGGCGAGTCGCAGGTGTACGAAGTCTGGGTCGGCACAGCAGGGCCACGTTTGACCTCCTTTATGGGTTTCAGATAACCAGACCAGCGGGTCACTTTCATGTCGGCTGATGACGTACCCTTGAGCCGTGCAATATTACGGGCGCAGCCGCAGACGCATTCGAATATGTGTTGAACTTCACTGCGTGAGGCATCCTACTATTTCAGGTCAACCACCGCCAGGCTCGTGCTGCAACGGACTGTGACTCAGCTTTGCCGGCTGGGTGTACTCTGTACGCTAAGGCAAGCGAGACGGTTAGCAGCGGGCTTTGGATGCCAGCAAGCAATGACTCAAGAAATCCCTACCTAGGAACCTGCGGCACAAGATGCTCTGACTCTACTCCTGGCACTCCACATGGTTCGAGTCCCCGACTACGCAACAATTCTCAGAGGAGAGAAGAGGACGCATAGAAAAATAGTTTGGAGAATCGGAAGGAACCTTGGTCAGCATGGTAACAATGCGCCAGCATCTCCTTCACCCTGGTGCCCTTAGAAGGAAAAAACAAAAACAAATAAAATGTGTTCGGATTTTTTTGTTTTTTTGGGGGGGAGTATTTTTTATGAAATGTAACGAAATACATTTCACCCATCGATTGTATCGCGATACAAAGGAACATTCAATATGTATTCCGATACAGGAATACAGATACTGGTGAAAAAATGTATCGCGATACAGAAATACAGATACGAAATGTATTTCTAAAATACTATCGCGATACATTTGTGTCGCGAAACTGCCCAACCCTGATCTATCCCAAATTGTTTTGCGCATGCTTTAAGGTTATGAGAAATTGCGTGAAAATACGGAATAACCGCATAATGCCTTTTCGCTTCCTTTTCTGGTCGTTGTTTAGCCTTTTGCTGTAATTCCAATTGTCTTTATGTGAACACACTGTCATAGCCTGCATCTTCTAAGCTTGACCACTGCCTTTCTACCGCACAACCCATAATATGGGCACACAACTTATCCAGTGCGTTGCTGATTAGAGATCTGACTACACCTGCTTTTACTGATTTAGCATGACAACTTTTCCTACTCAAAACGGGTTTTGCGGCAATTTTTCCGTACTCCCAACATAAATCTCTCTCCACGTGAATGCGTAAGTCCAGAAATTGTAAAATACCATTGTCCGCCTTTTCTAAGGTGAACTTAAGTTCCGGCGCCGCTCCCCTCACTGTCCGTTCTAACTCGAGCATATCCTCTTCGCGAAAATAGTAGATGAATGTGTCATCGACATATCTCCTTACAAAGCCCGTACTCGATGAAATACAATTCAATTTGTCCGTTACGGCAGCATCCATGTTGTTAATGTATATTTCTGCTAGCATTGGAGCAACCGATGAACCTATACATACGCCATCTCTTTGTACGAATTCGCGTTCATTGTACTCGACTACCGTGGCCTGGAGATACAGATCCAGAATTGACAAAAGACTATCCACCGTTATTTCTAAGTTTAACTGAAAATGAACCAAATTTAATTCCAAAGCCTCACGAACCCTCTGCATTAGACGTGCCTTCTCTAGAGAATAATATAAGTCCTTTATGTCCATGGAGACCACCGAACATCTCTTTCCATGTATTCCTTCCAGGATACTGATCAATTCATTCGCATTCTTAAGGGCCAGACTTTTTTCAAGCTGCACAAGATTCAACCCTTGTTGAAGAAATCGCGAGGTGGTGTGCTGCCACGTTCCATTCTCGTTCACCACTACACGAAAGGGCATGTCTACTTTGTGATCTTTTAGAAAAAACTTTACACTTGACGTCATTCCTGCTTGGCTCGTAACCTTTTTTGCCAGTGCGTCTAACCCATCTTCCATTTAAAACCGTTACAACACTTTTTTTTTTAATTTGCCAATATTTCTCGTCCATTCAACCAAAAAAGAGAACTCAAAGCGTCAGACGATTTTCTTTCGAACATCGTCGACGGAAGGAGAGCGAACTTTCCGGATTTATCTGTCTGCAGCATTTTAAGCGAACCTCTTCCTAATTCTCTCTTAAGGGAAACCACACCTCGGAAATTCCTTCGTTCTGATGGATAAGACTTATCTAGAAGACATTCCATTCTATCAACTGCCTGATCTACAAATACTACTCTCTCGTCAAAATTGATCACTTTCGAAATGTCCTGAATCAAGGAAAAAACATCCAACCTCGAAGGTTTAACCTTCAAGCAAAACTTTGGGCCTTTGCTTATCATCTGCTCTGCTCTGTCTGAGATGCCCACATTGCAAGGATCAACAATGCTACAATTAGATCTGTTCGTCACGTGCCCCGAACTTAGTGTACTTTCACTCCTCCTTTTTCTGGTCTTCGTACTCTTAAAACTGTCTAATACAATTCGTCGCTTCAAATACCACAGCCGCTCGAAGAGTTCCTTTTTCCCCGGGTTCCAGCGTAGATAGTCCTGGTGGTGCCTGTAATCATTGCCTCTGAGGAGTGTCCAGATGCGATCACAGGCCCTGCGGAGCTCTTCTATTCTTGTGCTTGTTCCTTCTCTGTAGACCTTGATTATCTTCTTTTTGGCGCTCCAACCAAACCCCGTTGTTGAAAGATGCTTGAACCGGACCGGATCGACGTAGCGTTTCCTCAAGCAAATGCCGAAGAAGGCGACTTCTGCTTCCAGCTCGGCTAGACGACATCCCAGGTTGTCCAGCACAGTGAAGGCTTGAAGAAGTACCTTAGTTGGTTGCGGGTAACTTGCGGATCTATAGGACAAAGGGAAATAAGCCTGCAAAGGCCCAAAGTTTTGCTTGAATGTTAAACCTTCGAGGTTGGATGTTTTTTTCCTCGATTCAGGACATTTCGAAGGTGCTCAATTTTGACGAGAGAGTAGCATTTGTAGATCAGGCAGTTGATAGAATGGAATGTCTTCTAGATAAGTCTTATCCAGCAGAACGAAGGAATTTCCGAGGTGTGGTTTCCGTTAAGAGAGAATTAGGAAGAGGTTCGCTTAAAGTGCTGCAGACAGATAAATCCGGAAAGTTCGCTATCCTTCCGTCGACGATGTTCGAAAGAAAATCGTCTGACGCTTTGAGTTCTCTTTTTTGGTTGAATGGACGAGAAATATTGGCAAATTGAAAAAAAGTGTTGTAACGGTTTTAAAGGAAGATGGGTTAGACGCACTGGCAAAAAAGGTTACGAGCCAAGCAGGAATGACGTCAAGTGTAAAGTTTTTTCTAAAAGATCACAAAGTAGACATGCCCTTTCGTGTAGTGGTGAACGAGAATGGAACGTGGCAGCACACCACCTCGCGATTTCTTCAACAAGGGTTGAATCTTGTGCAGCTTGAAAAAAGTCTGGCCCTTAAGAATTCGAATGAATTGATCAGTATCCTGGAAGGAATTCATGGAAAGAGATGTTCGGTAGTCTCCAAGGACATAAAGGACTTATATTATTCGCTAGAGAAGGCACGTTTAATGCAGAGGGTTCGTGAGGCTTGGGAATTAGATTTGTTTCATTTTCAATACAACTTAGGAATAACGGTGGATAGTCTTTTGTCAATTCTGGATCTGGATCTCCAGGCAACGGCAGTCGAGTACAATGAACGCAAATTCGTACAAAGAGATGGCGTATGTATAGGTTCATCGGTTGCTCCAATGCTAGCAGAAATATACATTAACAACATGGATGCTGCCGTACCGGATAAATTGAATTGTATTTCATCGAGTACGGGCTTTGTAAGGAGATATGTCGATGACACATTCATCTACTATTTTCGCGAAGAGGATATACTCGAGTTAGAACGGACAGTGAGGGAGCGGCGCCGGAACTTTAGTTCACCTTAGAAAAGGCGGACAATGGTATTTTACAATTTCTGGACTTACGCATTCACGTGGAGAGGGGTTTATGTTGGAAGTATGAAAAATGGCCGCAAAACCCGTTTTGAGTAGGAAAAGTTGTCATGCTAAATCAGTAAAAGCAGGTGTAGTCAGATCTCTAATCAGCAAAGCACTGGATAAGTCGTGTGCCCATTTTATGGGTTGTGCGGTAGAAAGGCAGTGGTCAAGGTTAGAAGATGCAGGCTATGACAGTGTGTTCACATAAAGACAATTGGAATTACAGCAAAAGGCTAAGACAACGACCAGAAAAGGAAGCGAAAAGGCATTATGTGGTTATTTCGTATTTTCACGCAATTTCTCATAACCTTAAAGCATGCGCAAAAAAATTTGGGATAGATGTCGCGTTTAAGTCCGAATTTAAGCTGAACTGTTTGACACCACTTCAGACGAGTCAGAAAGTGTGTCAGAAAGCGCACCGTGATAAGTCGGTTGATTGCAGGGAAAGGGTGGTCTATGAAATACCACTGGAATGCGGTTTCCAATATGTGGGACAAACGGCAAGGTGTGTAAATGATAGATCGGTAGAGCACAAAAGAAATGTAAAAATAAACGCACCCAATTCAGAGATTGCTAAACACATTAGTGAGTGTAACGATTGTACGGCACATTGGTCGCAAACTGACATTGCACAGAGAACGCAACAACACTAAGAGGCTCATAAGAGAGACAGTTCATATCAAATTCATCAGTAATTGTATCAGCCATGCTTCGATGCAACTCGGAAAAAGTTCCAAAAAGTTTCTTAAAATGTAAAGCTTTTTTTTTTGTAATAGTTGTAAGTGAACGTGGAATTAGCCATTTTGCGGGCAGGGGTTCAGTTGAAAGTCATATCAGTTCTCGTTTAGAAAAAGCACAGCCTTTCCAGACTCCGGCTGGAAAGGAAGTGGGTTTATGTGTTTGTTTTGTTTGTTTTTTTTTCAAGGTCCTATAAGCTTTCAGTTAGGGATTGAGGTCACCGTTTACGCTTGAGGTGAAGACCAGTGTGGGTAGGATTGTATAGATAACAAAGGTTGACCTTGTGACGTCGGTGGTCGGTGGTTAGGTTGTGGGTATATAAGACACTGAGGAAATAAACGCAGTAGATGAGTTTTAGACGTTCTTTTCCCCTGTCTTTCTTCTTCGACCAAGTTTCCCTGCTTTTACTACAGTCTCGGGTTTTCTACATCATGATAAATATTGCATACCATCTGAAAACAAAAATTTACATGTCTGCTTTTCTGCTTCGGTGCTTGAGGGTGTAGTCACGAACGACGCAGCTCTGATCAAAATCATCTCTCTCTCTCTCTCTCGGTAATGTTTATTTATTTATTTATTTAATGATCCCTCAGGGCCCGAAGGCATTACAGAGGCGAGTGGGTTAACAGGTCAAATACAAAAAAAAAGAATAGAAAACAAAACCTAAGGGCAAAAACACAACATTTCTAATGAGATGCAGGAATGTGATTATGTAGACAACGCTTAAAGTTGATGTGATCAGTTATACATGCCACGGACGATGGAAGGTGGTTCCATGAGGCCGTTGTTTTGGGAATAAAAGAATTGTAAAAAGTAGTAGTCTTACAGGCAGGAAGACCCATCTTGTGTTGGTGATCAAGACGTGAAGAGATGTAGGAAGGTGGAGTTAGCAGTCTGCCACGTAAGGAAGGATTATGAAATACCTTATGAAATAGACACAGACGGGAGAATTCACGACGGAGTGCAAGATTGGGCAGGTCCAAAGTTAGTTTCATGGATGTTACACTGGCGGTGCGGTGATAGTTAGTAAGAATGTAGCGAACAGATCTATTTTGAATGGCTTCGACTGCAGATGTTAATACGTCAGTACCGGGGTCCCAAAGGGCAGAGGCATATTCCAGTTTTGAACGAACAAGTGTTTTGTATAGGAGGAGTTTTAGAGATACAGGGACAGACGGAAAATTTCGTTTCAGGAAGCCTAGCATACGATTAGCATTACTTGTTATGTACTGTGTGTGAGTTTCCCAAGATAGACTGGACGCAATATGAACACCTAAGTACTTATAAGATGACACTCGTTCCAAAGAAGTGTTGTTAAGGAAGTAGCAAGAAGAATCGGTGTGAAGTCGGGAAACAGTCATTACTTTACATTTTTTCGTGTTAAGTTTCATCTTCCATAAATCACACCACTCGGACACACGATTAAGGTCGGACTGAAGACAAAAAACATCGGAGTCGTTAGTCACTTCACGGTATATAACGCAATCATCAGCAAAAAGGTTAATTGAAGATGAAACACAGGAAGGTAAATCATTTATGAAGATAAGGAAAAGCAGGGGACCTAATACGGAGCCTTGAGGGACCCCTGACGTAACGGGAGCCGAACTGGATGATGTATTATTTACGAACACGAATTGGGACCGATTAGTTAGGAAGGAATGAAGCCAGGCAAGTACATTAGGGTCAATATTTAGTTTGCTAAGCTTATGAAGTAGAAATTTATGAGATACTTTATCGAATGCCTTTGAGAAGTCAAGAAAGATGCAATCAACTTTGGAAGTGCGATCAAGAATAAGATGAAGATCATGAGTGAAAGTCAGAAGCTGCGTCTCGCATGAAAATGATTTACGGAAACCATGTTGCCATTGAGTGAAAAAAGAGTTTGATTCAAGGTAGTTGATCAGGTGTGAGTAAATGACGTGTTCAAGAATTTTGCATGGAATGCTTGTTAGAGAAATGGGACGAAAATTGAGAGGAGAATGTCTATCGCCAGTTTTATGTATCGGCACCACCTTACCCACCTTCCAATCGTCCGGTAAACAACCAAGAGCAATAGACTGTTCGAATATCTTACAAAGTATGATAGAAGAATATTCCTTAGTACTTTTTAGAAATTTGGAGTTAATGTCGTCAGACCCTACGGAACAAGACACTTTTAAGTTATCAATTACCCTAACAATGCCACCGGTCTCAAGTACAATGGGGTACATGGGAATGAAGTCATATTGTCGAAAGGGGGTATCACAGAAAAAGACGCATCAGAGAATGAATCAACAAAAACAGAATTCAAAACATTTGCACAGTCATCAAGGGGCACAGGTTCGCCGGATGGACTAGACAGAGATATTGCTTGATTCTTATTATGACTGATCAGATTCCAGAACTGTTTAGGGTTATTGGTTAGGAGGGACGGCAAGGTGACTGAAAAATAAACGGTCTTTGCAATAGCAACGGCACATTTATAGGCCTTGGCTGCGTCATGATACTCAGACCACTTAACATCTGAATTGGAAAACTTAGCCGTTCGAAATTTTCGCTTTTTCTTATTAGACAGCCTTTTCAACGTAACATTAAACCAAGGAGTTTCTGAGAAAACTGGAATATTACGTAAAGGAATGTGTTTGTTCGTAAGATTAACTACCTGCATTTTAAATAATTCCCAGTTTTTATCTACAGAGCGGTCCAAAAAGTTAGGCAAGTAATCGTCAAGAAACAAACAAAGTTCCCTGTTTATAGCATCGAAGTCCGCTCTACCATAGTCCCGTATCGTTTTAACTTTCTTCTGGGTGGTTTTAGTTGGGACATTAAGTAGAAAATGCAATAAAGAATGATCACTGAGACCTTGCATATTTGTTACTGAAGAAATCAACTCGGGAGATGTTGCCAGGATGAGGTCTAACACGGTGGCTGTGGTAGCGGTAACTCTCGTGGGGAGAGTGACTAATTGAGTAAAGTTGAAGTCATTACATAAATTTATAAATTCAGACGCTTCTGATGAAAATGGTCGGCAGAAAGCATGCGGGCTATTCCATGATATATGTGGATAGTTAAAATCGCCCAAAAGGATGATAGGCGAGGAAGGAAAGCGCACTAAAACTGAGTGAAGCACGTCATGAAGATTGACAACAAAAGCTGTATTGCTAGAGGGTGGACGATAGCACGCGCATATTATTATCTTCTGATGATTCACACACAGACAAGTACAGGTTATTTCCAACTCACTAATCAGCTGTACACAAAAGGAATCGATATAATCAGCAACAGCAATAAGAACCCCGCCCCCAGTTCTCGCACCTCTGTCACAACGATAAACATTGAAACGTTTTTCGCAACAAAATATTTCACAACTCTTAACACTTGAGGAAAGCCATGTCTCCGTTAAAACGACAACATCAGCGCTACTTGAGTCGATAACAGAACATAAGTCGTCTCGATGACGCAAAGCACTTCTTATATTACCAAAAAGCACCGATATCGGTTTAACACTATCACAGCCCACGCCCCTCGTGGCATGCTATGATGATGAAAGCATTTGTGATGTGCTAGGAGCGCAGTTTTTAGAGGGAAGCGTTGATACGTTAATCTGTCGTGCGGGTATCAGAGCCTGGATCACATCCATACACGGTATCGGTAGCTGCGTTATACATGTAGCACCTCTTGTTAATGAAGACTTTATTGTACCGCAACTGAAACACGCCGTTGCTAGCTTTCCCATACTCGATTAGCTTTTTCCTGGCCAGACGCGTTGCTGGAGAGAAGTCCTCACAGATATACGTGGAACTCCCTTTGAGTTTTAGACGAGAAGAAAAGACTTGGTCCTTGATTTTAAACGAGGAAAAATTGACTATCGCGGGTCGGCATTTATTGGCAGAGAAAGAACCAATACGGTGTGCACGCTCAACGCTCTCGGGAGGAACCTGAAGCTCAAGGGAACGTGAGACAAGTTCGAGAACTTTCTTTTCAGTTTCTGCCCACGTTTCAGATGGAGAATCAGGAATTCCATAAATAATCAGGTTATCCCGGCGTGAGCGATCCTCGAGATCGTTGAGGCGATCGCAAAAACTTCATTGTCTTTCTGCAATGCCTCGGTAATACCCTTCACCGATTTAAAATCGTTATCTGCCACCTCAAGAGCGCACACCTTGGTTTCAACAAGAACAAGACGACTCCCAATGTCGGCAATTTTTGATTCTATTGAAATTTGCTTTTCTTTTATTTCTTTTATTGGCAGCAGCGTGGCCGAAATGCCTGACAAGCTGTTCCTCTTTTTCCATCATCCACGTCGTATTTCCAATTACCATTGTCATCACTCAGACGACCGTGTTTTCTTGCTGGTGCTGCTGCCCCGCCAACACTACTTGCAGTCTTCTGTTAAGACACCAGGCACTTTTTTCGATCGCTGATTTCTTGTTGCGACATTGAACCCAGCGTTGGACTTATGAACGCGAAACACGTGCTTCAGTTTCAGCAAATGTTAAAACTTCTAAACGAACTTCATCTTCGGTCACAAAATTTCCAGACAGGACAAGAAGAGATAAAAAATGTGACGATGAAATCAAACAAACCCAGAAAGCGATTGAAAATAGAGTCGGAAATATCGGGAAAATGTTTACCTGTGTTATGCGAAATGGAAGCACTAAGACGAGAAAATGAAGGTAAAAGAAACGCGAATGTCACTTTCCTTTTAAGACTCGATGAAACGGAGGAACAACCAGGCGAAATAACTGGCGTTTTCATGGGATTCCTGACGCTGCATCCAAAACGTGGTCACAAGAAGAAAAAAAACGTTATCGAGCTGGTTTCATAGGGGTGTAACAGAACCGACTGAAAGCAACTCGTCATTTGAAATTTAGCGGTCCTATACACGTTTGCAAGTCCGGCTTCAGGGCGCTGCCGTCTTGCTCGCTGGAGTGAGCTTGGACGAATCCTAATCCGATTACGATGCCTTGCTAAGGCGTCATAACTAGATTATGGCCGCGCCCAAGCTCACCACACTGGGCAAGATGGTGGCGCCCTGATAACGCACTTGGAAACGTGTATAGGTTGCGACAGTCTTTTTTTTTGTTAACATATGCCGGCTTGTAATAATCTTTTTTTAAAATTTAAGACAAAGGAACAAGTCATGCTACTTCGACTAAACGATAATTAAATGTAATTGGTGTTAGTGAAAACTTTTTTTCTTGAGACACGTTTGGCCAGGAGGAAACTAATTGAATTGGAATTCCGAAAATTTCGTGTTCGAGCTTAATAATAGCCAAATACGGCAAGTGTTACATTTACGAGCACGAAAGGAACCTCCTCTCGTACCTGCGTCGTCAGAAAGGCTCCCGTGCCATGCTGCAGCATGCGACAAACTCGCAGGGTATGCTCCCGTCACTGTAGTGGTCGACAGGGGGTGTTAGTAATCCACTCTCGTCTAGCGTGTTCATTATTTTCACTAATATAAGAAGTCTTACCGAAAAAAAAACTGCAGAATTGGGCTTTATGATTGACGCCTTTGACGCCAGCAGTGTTGTATTGACCAAAACTTGACTCTCGGCAAAAATCAGAGACGCCGACCTGTTTTTATCAAAACAAAAACTTCAAGCCATTTCGACAAAACACAAAACAACGTAGTGGCCGTGGCGTTCTAATCGCCATTAGTGACCATATCTCGTCTTTCTTTGTAAATATCAATATTGCTCTTGAAGTATTTTTCGTGGGTATCACCATTCCACGTCATAGGCTAATTGTGGAATGCGGTTATCGCCTTTCTTCATATATTGTTGACTTTGCTGGAAAACTGAGTGACGTACTAAACCCCATTCTAATTCGGTTTCCTACACACCACTTTTCTTAAAGGATGATTTCAACCACCCTAACAAATTTTGGCGCTTGAGTGTTTCATTCTTCTGATTCCTTCTCAGCAAAGAGCACAACATTTTTGCGTGTTCTTGTTGAATTTCATTTATCACACGCATTTCTTTCACCAACCAGAAAAACAGCTACTACATCGAACCCCTTAAATCTCATTTTGGCTACTGCCCCTGATCTGATGGGTTCAATTGCTCATTTTCCTCGTCTCAAAGACCACTCGTTACTCTCATCCTCACTGACAGTTCCTTTGCCTTCTTGTAATACCCGAAAAAAGTTATTTGTAACTATTCCAGGGACAAACTTGAAGCTATAATATTGGGTTAAATTATATCCTAGAAACATATTTTGAAAATTTTCTGGAGCGATGGGTTGGAATCAATTGGACACTTTTAAAAAATAACATAATTTCGCCTACAGAAAACCACATTTCTTTGAAGACAATAATTGCAAGTTTTGAGTCTCGGAGGTTAAAAAAATACTCAGAAGATCAATTTAAAAAAAAAGAAAACATATTACAGTTGCCATGGGAACATTGATCATGCTCGCTTGCACAGATATTCATTTGCTGCCGAGGACTACAAAGAAACCGTAGAAAATGCAAAACATAACTTCTTAAACCAAACTGTGCAATCAATGCTACATAGTAACCGAGGAAATGTTTGGAACATAATATCTTGCCACGATGAGCCATTCATTACTTCACTCTTAAAAAATCAAGAAACTCAGATGGATGTCTCTCTTCGTGCTTCCGTTTTTAATGAAGTAATATTCAAATTGTTCTCCAACTCCTCCAGCACTGCATTTCTGCCTTATCCTGTTAATAGTCATTCATTCATGGACAATATTATTTTCTGCAACCGAAGATATCTCAAAAATCGCAAAAGGTCATAAGTTGACTTTGGGAACTGGTGTTGATAAAATTAACTTTATTATTATTAAATTAACTCTATTATTATTAAAATCAACAAATCAGTAGTCCTTTCTCATTTTGGGCCTATATTTCAACAAACGCTCGCCACATCTGTTTGGCCTGATGACTTGAAAATTGGTAATGTTATTCACCTTCATGAGGCTGATAAAAGGTTCTCTCCTCTCAAATAAACACCTATCACGCTGACCAATATTCCTTGTAGAAGTTTTGAGCACCATATATTCACAACTTATTGGGTTCAAGAAATCTAACTAGTTTTTTGTTTTTTTCTGCTGATCAACATGGTTTTAGGAAAACATTATATTGCGAAAAGAAAATACTCCCCTTTACTGATGATTGGTACGCTACTTTTGATCAGAAACTCTAGATAGACTGCATTTTTTATGATTTTTGCGAAAGCATTTAGTAAGGTGTCCCATAAGGTCCTTCTAAACTAAACGAGCATAATATCGATCGTAACTAGTTTAATTTGATAGAATCTTTTTTTACCTGATCACTCCCAACTTGTACATTTCAATTGTATTAGCTCCTCTTTCACATCTGTTTCCTCCAGAGTACCCCAAGGGATCGTCCTAGGTAAGTGACTTTATCTAATCTATATTAATGACATACCGAGTGTTGTTTTCTCCAAGATAAAAATGTTCGATGACGATTGTCCTTTTTACCGAATAATATCTAATTACTCTGATGTGGGTTATATTTTAAATAGTGTAAGCCTTGGTCTATCAAATTAAAAATAACCAAATACAAACTAATGCGAATGTCCCGAATGGCTGCTTTTAGTGCTACTTACAGGCTGGGCAACACACAAATAGAAGTTGTAGAATCTTACAATTACCTCGGTGCAGTTCTAAGCTGCGATTTTCCTTGGAACCTGCAAGTTTCTCACATAATTACAGTGCTAATAGGATGTTGAGTTATCTTAAACGTAGCTTCGTTCTAACACCTTTATCTTTAAAGCTACTTCAAAATAAAACATTAGTCAGATCAAAGTATAAATATGCAGCCTCTATCTGGGGTCCTGGAACAAATGATCTTACTAAATCACTTGAGGCATATCTGTTTTATTATTAATCAAATTATATATATATATATATATATATATATATATATATATATATATATATATATATATATATATATATATCCATCAGTGCATTTCATTTTGATAAACTATCATCGTACAGCTGATGTTATTTCAAAATAAATATTCTCGTACATCGCCGCAGAATCTTAAGCATCTGCCTATTTCCCAAAATATTCCATTACAACGCCATACTAGAATATCAACAAATAACTCCACAATGTTGTGTTTCTTCTCGTCTTGATCATCTTTAGACGGTAGGCGACTCCTTTCGTCGCAATAACACATTTTACGCATCCTTCCTACCAACAGTGTCAATTAACTGGAAGCATTTACTTTCATCAATCACTTGAACTGTTGATAGTGATATTTATTGTTTAAAAGTTAGTAACTACATGTTTTCAAATGTGTAAGCTTTGTTCATAATATTTATATTGTTTCATTAGTCACCATTCCCCTCTAAATGCCTTTGGGCTCGGTGTTACAATGAATAAATAAATAATGAGCACCATTTTTAAAGACACTGATTTCTTCAAATTGACATAATTATTTACAAGACAACCAATGCCCTTTGTTTCTTAAGCTGCCTGGGGCTTAACAATTGAAAAGACGCCCCGAACATCTTGTAACTCGGCAGCCAACAAGACTGCTGTTTTAGCCAATGAGAATCACAAAGACGACTCGCGAAACAAGAAGCGTGAATAAGCTACACCGTCCCCTTCTTAAGCTGTCAGCGAGCAGAGCATTAAAAAGTATTAAGATTTGGACACTTCAATTTATCGACAGTGAGGAGCCATAGAGGCCCTAATCTAGAATATTTCTCGGACAGCTTTTTGTCACGATATATGATCCAATAAGGTTTTGTAAACGATCTGGTGACAGGTTCACTCTCGTTACATTTTGGTAAACCTCAAGAGCTGTGGTAGTACTTGCTACAAGAACTTTACCGTATAGAAAGAGTTTCCGGAATAGACCCTAATGGTGTATTCGCACGAGAGATCTTTATCCCCGTAGAAAACCGAGTACGTCATAGAGCTGAGAGAAGGAAACGGCACGAGAAGGAGGAGGCAGTGAAGAAAATCCAAGCGAGCATTCGCACGACGGCGTCGCATGTAGTCGGGTCGCCGGAGATTTTCTTTTCGCAAACCTGTTGGCGACTTTCGGGGGCTGATTGAACAAAAGGCAGGGAAAAAATAATAAAGAAAAGACACCCCACACTTCAAGCCTGCTGGCGACTTTCGGCGGCTCATCGAACAAAAAGGCAGGCACAAAAAAATAAAGAAAAGGCACCCCGCACTTGAAAGCTATTCATCATTATCCCTCCCCAAAAGCAAGGGGACAAAGAGGGGGCCGACCGCTCCGACGGATACCGACGGAACGGCGGATATTCTGTAGGCCTGTCACAGATTCTCCTCGGGCCCCCGCGAGCATGCCGCGAGCTCGGGGGATCAGCGAACATCCGTGACGCGGAGCACGTGACCTCAAAACTGAATGACGTTTATTCTTCTCCTCGGGGAGAAACTCTGTCGTGCGAATACACCATTACGCACATTTCTAGCCATCCAGGGACGGCGTTTGGAAACTACACGCCGGCACTTAGGTTGGCCACTCACGAGCCACGACCGCCATTGATGTGACGAAAGTGTTTGAAGCACTTGCGTTCCCGTTGCTGCTCTAATGCTACAGGTAGGATACCTCTTTATTCCTTCGTTTTATATCAATGTATACACACAGGAGGGAATGATAAAATAAAGATAAGGGTAAAAATTATATCTCCCATATCGGTCTAAACAGCACGATCCTATCTTTGAGTAACAACAAATTACGTACGCAAACCGCACGTACACTACACACGGGGATCTAGAATGCGCTGCTTTGAAAGGCCAAATGTTCGTGGGATGTTGTTTTCATGACAGAAATTGCGCTGTGGATATGTAGCTGTTCTTCCGTGCTGTCGCAACAAAACCCTCGATATATACTTGCACGCACGCGGTCCTACTATCAGCATGTTTTGCTGAAACGACGATATTATCAGGCCCAGACTTGTGCTCGTTACTTGAAAAATGTAATGGATTACAATTACAAATTACCGAGCCTCAAATCTGATGGATTACCGTTACAAATTACTGTCGCTGAAAAGTAACAGATTACTTTACTCGTTACGCTACAAAAAAATTTTCACGTTACTTTTTCCGTACACTTATCAGGCCTATGAATAATGTCAACAGCATCAAAACACTTTAGCTCGGGCTTTATCCTGGTTAACTCCGCTGTCTGTTATTATATTTCACTGTATCCTTGTTTGCTTTCTGAGGTCCGGTTGCCCGCAATAAACCGGTGATTGCCGTAAAACGCAACACGGGCAGGCTCTTCGGTTACGAAAAGCACACAATTGGTGATATAGGATACACAATCCACGAAAACATTAAAATAGAGTACGCAGCTCGCGGAAATCGTTAAAGCAAAATTTGGGTTTATCGATGAAGAAATGTCGCCGTTTCAACCGATCGCGGATCGACGTAGTTTTCGGTGAAACAGGAATCCCAAGGAATAACGAACCTCGGAACTCTATTATACCTTAAAAATTCAGTGTGCTCAAAAACAATGGGCAAATGAAACGTCATGCTCACTGTCCGTGCCCACATCTCACTTTTTTACTTTAAAAACGTATTACGTATAAGCTCTGTCATTCGGACAGTAACAACAGCACGAAGACGGACAAAAGACAAGGAGAAGTGCACATAGAGAGTGCTCTGTTTGCGTACTTTCTTTCGTCCTTCGTCCCTCTTCTTTCTGTTTATAGTTTCTTAGTTTAAAACGTATAAATTACGCGTGACACGCAATCGCAAACCAACGTTTTTACATTCGTTTTTGTGGCGTATAGAGAAAATAGTTTTTAATTTTGATATGTTAATGGATTCCTTCGTACGCCATTGGCCGTTTCATTCCTGCGAGCTTGTTAAATACACGACGTCCAAGCAATGCGAACGGTGTTCTTCTTTTCGGTAAATGAACACGACCAGTCTCGCAATCTCAGAGTCCTCTCCAGTGTAGAACAAGCGGGTTACATAAGGTGTCAGATTTTCATGACTTAACCTCATTTGTTTTAATAGTCTTAATGTATTTTTGAGCGTTTTCAATACGAAGGTGGGGTCTAATTTTGATAGCATACTGATTTGTTCTTATTTGTATTCGGTGACTCCGGTGGTCAACATTGTTTTTCGTTACAATTTTCAATGAAATTCAAATTTCGAACTTTGAAGTACTTAAAACACTGTTATCAAACTATCACATCTTCCTGCAACTAATAACTACACATTCTAACGACGTCTGAGCTTTCAACAAACCCAGTGTTCAATTTAAGCAGAGCGAAATACGCGATACGGTTTTCTTAGCTGACGCCCTGCTGAGGCTTTCATGCTCATTATCGACGTAGCTTGATTATCTTTCATTCGTGTCATTCAAAGTGATACATCGTTTAAAATATTATTTTTGTCATACTTTGCGTACCCCTGCGTTAGAGCAAACTTGAGGGCTGTAGTTCTATTTTTTTATTTTCACCTGTTGGCATGACAACGCTCACGTTCACATATGATTTGTGGGTTTTCCAGTTGCGACCCCGGGAAGCTTGTCAACGTTCTTGAAACTTTGCAGGAAGAACCTAATGCTCTGAGGCGAGCCCTTGTAACTGCGATAACCCGATACAAAACTGCGTCCCGTCTCTAAATATACGACTTTTGCTTGGGATCTACCACGCGCTAGACAAAGGTTTCTATCTATTTCCAACCGCATGTAACAAAGACGAATAAGACGCTGAAATGAAAAGGTGACACTGGCGAAATTGGTAATTCGTAATAATCGTAAATTGTTTTATTTCACTGTATGTATTTTGGTCAGTTATTTCGATGGTACTTCTTGTTTAGGCACATTCACATTTCTCGCATTCTTAGTCTTTGACGCACGTGCTCTAAGCGTAAGCTCAAATAAAACCATGTACCGGGCACTCCGTGATATATACTAGTATTCTACGCGGTGAAAAAAAAATTTTGTTCTTACCTCCCATCGTGATGGCTGATATTTGTAGGCTGAGTGGCCACGACGCCTCTTCGCGAGACACACCGAAGAAGTCCACAATCCCCACATATAAAACGCCCATGACACGGACACTCAACGAAGATGCCAGCATCACCCACGATAATAATGCGATCACGATCCAGCTCCAACGCGAATCAAGCCCGTGTTTGGGATCTCTCTTCATGCGCTCCACTTTGTCGGACCTGTACGAAGGCATTGTGAACCACTTTAGACACAATCTAAAAATAACTTAAACTATGACCAAAGCTTAAACCACGGCTTCATTGGGCCTTCTAACATCCGTAAAAATACGCGCAACTAATGTTCGTTCTGCAGTGATCCACGAGAGGCAGACACCAAAAACCTGCGCAGCTGCATGATTTTATTTTGATTTCCGCTTTTCCATTTTCGAGTGGAGAGGAAGTTGTGCGGTGTAGTTGTTCGCCCGCCAGCTGCTTTTCAAGTAGATTCGAGGTACTTTGCTGGTTGTACTCTCAGTACGAGCGTACATCTAGTTCAATATTGCTGGGATTTGGGCTAGTTGTCTAGACATTGTGATAGTTTGCTGCGCTGCGTAGATGCAAGAAAAACGCACTGCTATTATCCTCTGTTTTAGATTTAATTTTATCAGTGCGTTTTTCTTGCATCTACGCCGCGCAGCTAACCACTTAGATCAACCTGTTTTCTCTCTCTTTTTTTTAATACAGCACGGTGCAGTTTTTGTTGTTTTTTTTGCGGGAAATTTTAGAAAATTATTTACAGGTATTTCTCTCCGTGAAAGGATGTCAAAGTCATTCCCAACAAGGGCGATATACATTGATTCGTAACTACAGAAATCGTAGTGTAACAAGCCGGCAGTATGCTGCAAATATCCAGCCAAAGCATTATTCTGGTGATCTGGGAGTCTGTCGTGCATGATGACGTGTTCACGACAAGAGAGACAGTTTGAAGCGTGTTGAGTTGAAGTATTTTTATTTTGAAAGCATCGGGATGAGAAGCTGAATGTTGACAAGCCGTTGAATAACCCTGGAAACCGTACAGAACAAGAAAGAAATCCTGAATTAACGTGTACGTTTCCCTCTCTTCTTCTCCTGTCAGCGCCACTTCACCACACCGTGCACTTTTCAAGGGGGTTCATGTTTGATCCTGGAAGGCAACTAAATGCTTTCGAGAAGGCAGCCAGGTTGGACATCGCAACGTTTACTCTGAAAAAACAAATACCACAATTGTTTGTTTTTCATTCCGCAAGTTTTCCCATAATTCAAATGCGTGCTACCAGCACCATCAGTTCGCTGAAGTGCGATTTTCGAGCGCGCGAAATACAAAACTATAGACACGTCACCTTTCGTAGTTAGGTACAAACAGAAATGGGCTGGAAAATATTGCAGCGATCACCGCATCTTGGCCTGCAAGGAGGCTTTACCAACTGGCTATAGTCAGCCATTTTTGTTTTTGAGTCAAAATATATGCGCCCGATTAGTACAGCCCAAAATCGTGTTTCTATGTCTGCTTGATGTTTCATGCGAGAAAACTCATCGAGTCAACTATGGTACGAGGAAACACACACACACACACACACACACACACACACACACACACACACACACACACACACACACACACACACACACACACACACACACACACATACACACACACACACAGGCCCAAAGATAACCCACCGACGACGGTTTCTTCTTTAAAGGCGCAGTCATACAGCGCCTCATATGAAGTATCGGGGTACAGTCAAAACAACTATGGGTGTTAAGATGCGAATTTCTATTCAATAGCACTCCGTCATTCGAGGTCTTCACGGGGTGAGAGTAAACCACGAAATACTACTATTAAACTCTGGCTGACTTTAAGTCTGATCGCTGGCGACGCTACTACTCAACGGAGCAAATCAAGAGGCGCCAAAAGTGTGTCTTCACGGCGCTCTTTATTCTTTTGGGGTATGCTATCGCCAGCTAAACCAATCATGCACAAATAAAGCGCCCAATCGCGTCATCACCTCTTAATGCGAAAGCATTAACTGTCCCATGAAGCAAACCGGCGTTATCAACTTCTGAAGCCGCGCCGAACGGCACCTAAATTCCCCTGTCCCATGGAGTGAAGCCTGTAGCCTGTAGCAGCCACCCCATTGGCTGACGCGCGGCGTAGTTCCAAGGGACGCCACTCCCACAGATAATGCCTCTCCATGGTGGCGCAGCAGTCCGGCCGGTAAGAGGGAGCGGCCGGCCGCAGAGCTAGCAGAGCCCGCCCGGGCAGACTCCGGAGAGGCCGCACGGCCGAGATCAGCGTGGCGCGCAGCTTGTAGGAATGCGCTACGTATACGAATGCCTTCGCATTCCGACAGGTTAATCAGTCTTAAGTCTTTTGTTTCGTTTTTTTCTCACGGGTCACTTTAATTCAACAATTGAATGCCTAGTAAAAGAAAATCTTATTTGTACGAGTAATTTCTTGATCCAATAAGCACATATAATAGAAGTAAAATCAGATAAGAGCGTATGAGAACCGTAACTCAACATTTAAGGACAGTATAAGATTAGATAAGAAGTTATAAAAATCTTTTTATATGTTTCTTATATGTTTTTATAAGGTTTTGATATGTTTTTAAATGATATATGCGCCTATAAGATCAAGAAATCAATTATACAAATTAGACTTTTTACTAGGTATGCTTAGTTTTTTGCTTTTTAAAGTTGACGAAATGACTGCTACCAAACACATTCTGCTTGGCTGGTGTACTAAATGGTCAACCATGATGGTAGCTATATTCTCCTTATCGCAATGGTAGCAGGCTCTATTCTGCATCCATGGTTGATGTATGGCTTTAAAATAAAAATTACTGTTTATTTTTTGTTCTGAACAGCATTTCTGCTCTGGTTTCCTCGCAATATGCCCTTAAAACAAACCTAGACCCCAACATTAGAGTGTTTTACTTCTGATTTCTCTCTGCTGAATTTTACTTCGAAGTACTAACAACCGCAGTGGGATTTTTATTAATGCGTTAGCATTAGTACCCAGACGACAGGGAAAAGCTGAAGCATTCCATATGCGGACCTAACAGTGGAAAGGGGAAGCGCGCCGCGTAGAGAGGAGGACAGTAGTGAAGGACAAGTGCGAGAGGGAGGTGACGTCATGGGGCGGAAGCCAATGCGCGCGCGGGAAACCGGTGAACAGCGAAAGCAGCCTCAGGCAGCGGATGCCGCTGCTAAGCGTGCAAGGCGGGCGAACGAGACAGAGGAGCGCAAGCAGCGCCTAGATTGGCTGGCCGAAATGCAACGCAAAAAGCGGCAAGCCGACGCGGGTCTGCGTGAAACAAAGGCTGGGGCGAAGCCAGAAAAAAATTGAAGGAAGACCAATTGGTGGATCCTTAGGGAATGCGTCAGCATGACCCTTGAGAAAAGCCACACACGTCCTTCTTTGGAAACGCTAACACTGACCCCCTGAACGAAGCCAAAAAGAGGCAGCAAAAAATAGAGGAAGCCAAAGGAAAAGCCAAACGGGAAAGCCAAAACAGAAAACTGAAGGGGGCAGCGTTAGCCTTTCCCAAAGTCGGACGTGCGTGGCGTTTCCCAACGGTCATGCTAACGCATTCTTAAGTATCTAGCGATGAACCTTCCTGTAATATTTTATCGGTCTCTTACCATCAGCTTTAGAATATATTTTTAGTGTTCCGTGTCACAAATCTAGGGTCACACGCGCTTTTCTTATTGCAGACGTTCCTTCTTTCGGGATCCGAATTCAATAGAAATTCAACTGCTAAAATAGAAGATTAAGCGATGACTTCAGGAGTTTCATTCAGCAACTCTGAGTTTACGGGTGTGTGTGTAATCTCTTGCGGACTATTTGTACGCTACACTTTAATCCTGGACAGCGCGGACCAGCTAATCGTAAAGAGGGAATTTCCAAAAGTCCTCAAAGGGCTATAAATAAATATTGCTTTGAGCACAATCTGCACGCTGTTTGCTTTTTTTTTGGAACACGTTGCTTTTTGCTTTTATAGGTAGCCGGCCTTAAATTACGCTTCTTGATTTCTAAAGTATATTTTAGGAAATAAACCACCAATTTTACTTAATACACAAGGTAGCCGCGTACTGATTCATTTTTAACAAAGTCTATGCGTATATTTTTTGTTGTTCATTGCTCTCTAAGAATAGAAAGGCTCGACAATTGCCACTCAACCGGCACTTACCTTGACATAATTGCTTTTGATTGAACTTCTTATGATAATAAAACCTAGTATATAACACTAACATATTTAGGATTTAGTCTACGTTAGTAGTTTTGAGCTGGTCAAACTGTCTTTCTACATAGAAACAAGAAATCGCTTCATCTCGTGGCCTACCCTAGATACCTCTGAAACCAATATGAATTTGACTTCGATATCAAACTAGAGCGGTTCAGATATCAACAACCTCTCTCAGATAGCCAGATATTTCACTGCTTCATATTGCGTCGGGAGATATATTGAGTTTTATCCGAGTACCTCACAGTCTGCATAGAGACATATTGTCTTTCATCGCCTTTCTCGCATCATTCTGCGTCAACGTCCAACAAAACTATACTATCACAACATAAAAAGTAGCCCTTTGAAGCCTTTAATTGTTTCCTATTATCATCGCCATTATCATCTTAAAGCCTTTATTTGTGCCAATAAACAAGCAACCATGAACTGCAATGTGGCACAGTGAAACAGTTGTACAGTTGGAGAACGTGCTCAGCAATACGAATTTAAAAAATGCAAATAACAATAAAACTAAGAAGCGAAAAAAAACACGACAGTGAATTGCTAAGGAAGGAAAATAATCTCATTTAATTATCTATTGAGACTGATGTAGTTATCAAAAATATCAAAATTTTCATGTCCAAAATTGTTTACACATATCTGCATTCTAGTTGTTGGTGATATTTAGTGTTGATTGTGGGGATAAAAAGTGAGAGCTCTTCTATTTGAGCAAGCCGGTACGTTCAAATTCACTGTGCACAAAAGTGTTGAGTGAATGCCTCCGTGAACATATTCTATGTAAAAAGGCAACATCGCTCGATAATCTTCTGAGGGATAGGCACTGTAGGCATAATTTATCAAGCAGGAGTTCACGCTCGGCTGGGAGAACTTCCGTTTCCGATAGAAAGGCATACTTTAGGTCACGGTTACGTGATTTCACTGTTAATGGCTGTGTCCAATCGAGAGAAAAATAAAAAATAAAAAAACGCAATTTCTTTTTTTTTTTTGAAATTAGGGGTAATATAACGAAAACGGATTCCTGCTCCGGATTCAAGAACATTGACGTTTAATTGGGGTCTTTCCTTGTAAAAAGCTGGAAAATCATTTCATGGCCCCTTTGATTCACCTATTATCTGGTGAATTAAGATACTTGTTTGTGCACTTAAAGGGAAACTCCATTCCATTTTTACAATTTTTGGGTTATGATCTGTTTAGTCGAAGTCGGCGACCCTGAATCACGAGATATAATTTGTTTTTCGGTAGTGTGTATAGTTTTGTAGATATCGCGAATCCAACTATCGTTCCGGCGGCACGCCGAAACCGAAACTAACGGCTGAAGCAGTTTGGCAACACTGATATTAGTGGCGCGTCGTTGGCATGACCTAGTTCTCGTCCCGCGCTGACAATGTCGGCTCAGTCGCACGTGGAGTTTCAAAACAGAAGGTAAGTTGCACATTTTCTTTTTTTTAGCGCTTCACTTTGTTAATATGTACCAAATGTAGTAAGTTTTAGTGTGCATTTATAAATTTGCCGGCCGAAAAGCGAATCCGACTGCAATAAATATGACGCGGTCACGCCGGCGCAGCGCGACTGTACTTGTTTCTTGCTCGCAGACTGAGAGAAAAAAAATGGGAGATAGATGGACAGATGGTATCCACAAGCGGTCTAAGTTGTTAAAGCTAAGGTGCCTTTATGTGCACGCTAGTTCGATCAGCCGCGACCTGCTGCGTCCGGCCGATCGTGCTGGAGCAGCCGGCGGACGGTACGCGAACAGCGACGGCACCGCATCGTTCTTCAAAGACGCATGTTTCGTGGAGAAACCCGCAACAGTCAGCAGCCGCAGATCCCGTGTGTAGGTGTCTGACGTAAAGTGCTGGGAGCAGAGCTTCGCGTTGGAGCTCGGAGTCGACGGCCTTCCGAAGTCTATCCGGCGAACGGCACCGACCCACACCTTATGCCTCTTTCGGTCTCTTGGGAACTGGTGGAACCGCAGCTCCGGGTTGCGCACCGGATTGTTGGTGCAACCCACAGCACTACAAGTCGTGCTCGACATTACCCAACGCAAGTAAGGCGAGTCTCTCCGGCTCCATGACAGGCGCGTAAGCGAGCAGCACCGCTTCGCTCTCTTCCGCGCTGTCGCGGAAGCAATGCTGGAGTTAAATGAACTGCCTGGACGCTAATAAGAATAGGAGAACACAGGATAACGTGGTAAGCGCCTCTTGCCGTCAGCAGAATCGCAGAATACCACAAGAAACGAAGCGTCCGTGGCATTCGTATGAGACCGTAGGACTAGACCAACGTTACTAGAACTCTCAGTTGGGAAACTCACCGTTGAAACCTGGGCCGCTGGCGTCCACCGAGACCGAAGCTAAATACGACAACAGCGCCACTCTGTATCATTTGTCTTAACTGTGCTCGCCTTGAGCTTTTAGAAAGCAACTCCCCCGTGTCCCCCGAGACATTCTGTAAGTTTTGTCTCAAATAAATTCATACAAACAAACAAACTTTTTGCGTAAACCTAACGGAAAAACTCTTTTAGTGGTAACTTTTATTGTAGTTTAGTACAAAATGGGGGGCGCGTGTTGTTTTCTAAAATCTTTAGTTCTACAAGGTTTCGCAGTATAATTAAGATTGTTTTTATACAACCGTGCCTCAGCGGGGATTTCAGGTAGCGCATCCTGAGTTAGGCGCATATTAACCATGGTAGTAATCCGCGGCTTGTCCGCTTGGGAGTCGGGGGGCGGTACCTCGAAGCTCCTTCCACAGTATCTGTTCTGGCCCCAAAATGGCCGATTACAACGAAAATGGAAGTCACGTGCCGTTCCTGGACTTGCCGCCGCGGGAGAAATGGCGGCGTTGGGATCACCATTAGCTCGGTTCTCGTGGACGGATCGGTGCCACTTTTTCAGAGCAGTCTCTTTGGCAGTTTCCCAACTGAGTGGTTCTAGTAACGTTGGACTAGACCTACGTCATTGCCCAGTGTTGCTTCACTAGCTCACCCGGTGCCAGCGTCGCTCGCCCGCTTTCGGGCCGCTAACCCGCTAACCAAGACGGGAGAACATTTTAATATTGGGTTTTAATCGGTAAAGCGGCGTCGGTTTGGCGTGATATTTTGAGTATGACCGTATTTTGACCCCCTAAAGCGATATCAGTCATTTCGATAGGGTCGAATTTTTGAGTGGAGTTGCCCTTTAATATGGCACTTTGATACTTTAGACCCATGTTGTTGTAAAAAAAAACTATCTCCTAGCTCCGTTTCAAAATTATGCTGTTTGTGTAAGGCTTGTCAAATTAAGAGGCGCTGGAGAGAACCCGTCTTCTGCGTTAAGTTCTTATTTTGAACTCTTTTTGTTCGCGTTCAGCCCATTGGAAAGCATGCAGGAAGGGCCTCAGCACGCACCTCGTATCGCTGCGCCGCAGTGCTCTTTGGCAGCATAAAGGCCGCCTGCTTTCATCGCCGTCACCATGGCAACGAACGCCGATTTTCCGAACGCCGTCTGCCAGCTAAAGATTAGTTTTTTTAATTAGTAGCCGGAAAACTGTCACCGCGAAGCGTTGTGAACGCAGGCGGGAGGGGGTTAACACGCTCCACGTTTGATACACGCGCCGTCGGAAAAGGTCATTCGGCGTTCGTTTCCATGGTGACGGCGATGAAAGCAGACGGCCTTTATGATCTAGAAGAACACTGCGGCGCAGTGATACGAGGTGCGGTCTGAGGCGCTCCCCGCATGCTTTTCAATGGGCGGGACGCGAACGAAAAGAGTTCAGAATAAGGACTTAACGCAGAAGGCTGATTTTTTTCTCCAGCGCCTCATAATTTGACAAACCTTAAATGAAAAGCGTGTTTTTTTTTGTTTTTTTTTTGCTGTTGTTGTTTTTGTTATCTCGCGCCCTGTTTTTTTTTTTATTTGTTACATGGTTCTAAAGTATCAAACTGCCGTTAATACATCTCTAAATATGTGGTGAAGAACTCTCACACCTCTCCCAGCTCTCCAATTTTTCTGCTGAACAAAAATACACACAAGACAAATACAAAATACGAATTTCACTGACGTTGTATGTGCTATCAACAATTGCCAATCAGCTCAATTGAGTTAGTAAACAGCCTTAAAGTAAATTATTGTGCACTTAAAGTTCATTTACATGACACTTCCGAAAGCAAAATATAAGTATACCTCCATAAATCTTTTTAGTACATGGATAGTATACAGGTTCAATACAACTCAAATACATGTACTAGTTTTGTTTTAGCGAGTGTACCTTCACTAAACCTACAAGTGCGCTTTTTTTACACCTGAGGTATGTTCTCAACAAATGATCCTACTAAAAATATACTTTCAGTATGCTAATTACACTTTTAGTTTCTTGCTTTTTGCGAAGGGCAGGGCGACGATGGCACATGGAAGAAATATACTGGGGTGGTCACCCTGTTCTATCGGCTCCTTTACACTGTGTCACATGCATGTGTCAGGCGAAGTTTGATAGCTTCAAGAGTTAAGGCAAAGGGTCAGACAAAACTGTGAGGGAATTGCTGGAAGCCTACGAGGCAAAAATAAAGGAAGGTGATAATTGTGTCAGTCAAACATCGGTGCATTTACACACTAAAGATATAACTTTTCTGAGCACGTGTCGACGCTATGATGGTGAAGTTTTTTACCTCGGTGTTTTCTTTTCATTAAACGTTCAGTTGAAATTCGGCGCTCGTCTTCTCAATTCCTGCATTTTCGTGCGCGCTGCTACCTGCTTCTAATCATGAACCAACTCGCCTGCACCACTACATTAACTCATATGCTTTACGACGTTTCCTGCTCGTATCATAACCGTGCCGCCGGAACTGGCTGTGTGACTCGTCGATAGTTTCGGCAGTTTTTTGTGTTTAGCGCTTGTGTACACTACGCTTCGTTAAGTTGCTACACTCCCTGTTATTAAACTCGGGGCGCTGAATATAAATAAGGGAGCGCGGCCTCCACGTATCTAGTGTCTGCCCTTCTGAAGTACAGGGTGGGACACCATGAGCTGATGCCGCCGAGTGCCAGCCGAAAGGCGTAAAATGCCGCATGGGGTGTCTCCTTCAAGCTAAGCTATGTATCCGACTGAAACATTACGACAACAAAACAAAAAATGTGGCAGTTATGTATTCCAACTGTTCGTCATCAACTCAACGTTCGCTTAGCTAGCCATGTGGCTTTTGTGCCGCCCTGTACTGATCGCCGCTGGTCCAGTTTATATTGCCGTCCCCTGCACCTAGGATTTAAAACGTGATTAGAGTTATAACTCATCGCATTCATACAATGTAATAAAATAACATCACGAAAACGAGAGCAATTGAAGGGTTAAAACCGATGTTTGGGTATTTGTTTGGCTGTCTAGGGCAGGGACTCAAACCGAAAAATATAACTTTTCGTTTACGGTTACGGTTACCGTTTCCTGTTGATACCGGTTTCGTTTCGTTTTTTTTTACGATTTTATTTTTTTACGGTTTCGGTTACCGGTAACAGGTTCCTAAAAACCGGTTTATTTGGGTTTCTCCGACAATTTGTTTAATTGAAATGCTAGACAGCCGTTTTATAGTAAACGGTTTAAAATAGCCCCAGATATCCAACAGTGGGACATTCATAATAACAAGAACTCAAAAACCTATTGGTGCTTCTGATTGGCAAAAAGTTGCACACGTTTCTAGCTACAATACTTGTTCGCTACATCTATTTGCATTATATAGTTTGATGCCCAAGCATATATATCACCCCCACTACTCTGGGAACATCGCATTTTATATAATAAAAATAAAAATAAATATCGCTACTTTGTTGTTCGGCAGCGTTTGTAAACAAACCTTAAAAAGTTCCCACTGGGTGGTGAAAGAACCATTCGCACCTTCCCGTCGCTATGGTTTGTTGAAACCTAAGATATGCAGAAGTGTCTTCACCCACACTGAAGAAAGGGAAAGAACTGTAGCCCTCCTCAAGTAAAATACTGCTAAGTGGAACAAAGTAATCAAATTGAGAGCTCGACTAGTTGGTGAAAGTCAAGCATAATGTAAATGCAAAAGCGCAAAACAAGAAAGACTAAGGAGGTGAACGAAAGACACAGAAAGCTGTAAAAATATCTTCTGTGTTCGTTCCTTTCCCTAGTATTCGTTATTGTGCGCCGTTACACCTACGTCATGTTTGCTATTTCCAAGCAGATGCATGTAGTTATTGAAGCGCACGTTTCTCGCTGTCCGATTCTGTGACGCTAGAAAAATTGTGCATTTATGTTGTAGCGCCATTTTTCTCCGTGATTTGGAGGCGGAGCTTCTCCTACAGATATGTTGCAACTAGGGATATCACAAACTTCCATCCAGCCGAATTTTTACGTTGAACCTTACGGTTCGATGTAAAACAACGATCGAAAACGATGCGAATAAAACGCTCCTTAACACGCTCGATAGAGCAAGATGCTGTATCATTTATACAATTCCACATTATAGATGCAAACTCGAGTTTTGAGCGAATTAGACAACAGAATAAACGAACGATACATGCATATGAAGAAAATTGTCTCGTGAAACGTGAAATTGCTCCCAATGTTTTAAGTGATGCGTTGCATGTGACCGACACGTGATGATTAAAATTCAATGCCTTATCTATAAGAACTCCAAGATCACGAGCAACACACACTCGTTTGATGACGACGCCATCTAAGGTATAACTGAACGCAAGGGGCTTTCGCTTTCTAAAGAGACCTATAGCCTGTGTTTTTGTTCATTAAGCAGGAGATCATTATTAAAGCACCACCTAGCTATGTCGTCGACATCGCTTTGAAGAAGTGTGCATTCAGAATGCGAACTAACATGACGAAACAACTTTATATCGTCGGCGAATAACAGCACTTTAGAATTTTTACCGAAGATACAATATGTCATTCACGAAAATTAAAAACAAAAGTGGACCCAAGTTGCTCCCCTGAGGCAGCCCTGACGACGAAATAAAGGTTTTAAACATAAACCCCGATACACGAACGCAGTTTGTACGATCGCTAAGGTAGCTCCTAAACCAATTACAATACGTTGAACATAGGCCGTAGTCATCTAGTTTACGCAGAAGCCGATCATGATTAACTTTGTCGAACACCTTCCACATGTCACAGTAGATGACGTCTACTTGTTGATGGCCATGAACAAATGGCACAGCATAATCTAAGAATGTGCACAAACTTGTTTCCACCGACTTTCCCTTCAAGAATCCGTGTTGCTCAGGACAAATTTTTTGACTGAAGTATTTGTAAAGACGATTATGCAGCGTTATCTCTAAAACTTTAGAGAAACTAGATAATAAAGAGACAGGACGATAGTTTCACACAATTGTGTTATCGCCTGATTTAAATATCGGAACTATCACTGAGTGCTTCCATATAGACGGGAATCTGCCCGATTGTAGCGACAGGTTAAAGATATGAAGCAACACCGGAGTTAAAAGATGAGCACATCCTTCAAAATAAAGCTCGGTATTCCGTCTGCGCCAGCAGAAAATTTTGACTTCATGTCCCTTATGCATGTATTTATCTCAACCTCATCTACTGTAACAAACGGAAAGAAATCAGAGGTATTTGGGCATTTCACAGCTGAATTCGTGTTAGTTCCAGAAGAGAAGCATGACACAAAATGCTGAGCAAACATGTCGGCCACTTCATTTGGGTTCAATGTATAGCCGGAACTACCCCGTAAGAGAGGAACACTACTACTTCGCTTGTTTTTTTTTTTTTTGAGTGGGCACGAATTTCCAAAAGTCTTTTGGGCTTGAATTCAGAGCAGACTCAGTTTGAGAAACGTAAAATTTCTCATCTCTCTTAAACAGCCGCTTTGCAACAGAGCGACACTCGCTGTATTCAAGTACTATTTCTCTAATCCCGTTTTTTCTAAAAGTCCTGTGATAGTGCAATTTCCTGCGTAAACAGCATTTCAGCTCCCATGAAAACCATGGAGGGTATTTATATGACCGTGAAGCGCGCTTCGGTATAAATGTATCCATGGCACTCGACACAATCTTTGTAAATGCCTCAGTCGCTGAGTCAACGCACGTGTCTTTCAAGATAGGATTCCAGTTGTAACTTTGAAGATAATAGTACATGTTAAGATAATCTCCGTCGCCGTATGAGAAGCAAGTATGTTTATAAAAAACATGTTCACTGGGCGGAAGAAAGAATAAAACAACAAAAGGAGGATGGAAATGATCGACACTTGTTATAGGATCGTCAACTGAACCAGGGATTTCCCTAGACCCCCCAGAGGGGGTATAGACCCCCTAGTTTTCCTGGACACCCCCCTCTTAAATCTAAAAAAAAAGGAAAAAATAAAATTCTTTTTTTAGATTAAGTAGAAAACACCACCTCTCAGGTGTATATATAAAGGGAAACATACATTACGGGTATGAGCATTTGGTTAATAGACGTCTGTAATTTAGCTAGTGGACTAAAAAAGAAACAGTTTTATATTTTATCTAGCCTCGCCTCGCATCGCCTCCCCCCCCTCCCTTCCCCCGAGCCATTGGGACACCCCCCCCCCCCTTGATTAGAATCCTGGGGAAACCCCTGAACTGAACTATAATAATAATAGCTGATACCATCAATTGGCGAAGACACTAGTGCAAGGTCAAGTATGTTTGGTTGTTATAAACAACCAAACAATGGTTCCCTTACTAAAAGGAAACGTTGCTAAAACACTCAGTTGGGAAACTCACCCTTGAGTCCCAGGCCGCTCGCGTCCACCGAGACATAACTAAATGCGATGGGATGCTGCCCTTTAGCGACGAGTCAAAACATGTAAGTTCATTTACATAGCTACTGCGAAATGGCACTGCAAGATGGCGCCACTGGCTTTTGCGCGACTCGATCTAGACCAATGCGTGCAGCTGCGCAGTTCCCGGAGTGGCCGCTGAGGGAGGAATGGCGGCGTTGCGATCGACTTTAGTTTGGTTCTCGAGCAGGCACTTTTCCAAAGCAAGCTTTATGGAAGTTTCCCAGCTGAGTTTTCTAGTAACGTTGCTAAAAGTAGAATGTTTGACTTGATCATTTGGTCATTACCATCCAATCCAAAGCCAACTGAGCCAGCCCGTCGCGCATGCGCATAACAGTCGAACCATAATCAAACTTTCTTGAACTTTTCCATAAAAGTGTGAAAACGTCGAACCTGGTGGAACTCAAACCACAACCGGTTCGCGACATCCCTAGTGGCAGATCAGGAACATCGGCGGTTTTGAAAGAACCGAGTTGGTTGGACGTCTCAAAATTCTAACTTAATACCCTGAAAGTGACAAGTACTGAATACATGTAATAATTGTGGAAGTGTGTCAGAGAATTTTAATTATAGACTCGACCACTGATTCCAACCAAGTATTCTTAATCCGAAACTTAGATTTAACGGAAACGTGTTACCAGATGCACCACTCGCGTCGGTAACTCTGTCAAATGGCCACGACATTTCAAGATCCCTCCTCGAGGCCATTCTTGAGGAAAAATATTATTTTTATTTTTAGGTTAATAGCGGTTAATATCGGTTACCGGTAAATAATTTACGGTTACGGTTACGGTTTTCATAAGTTTAAAATAACGGTTTTGGTCCGGTGACGGTTACTGAAAGAATTTCTTTCCTAAACGGTTTTCGGTTTCGGTTACGGTTAGGGTTTGAGTCCCTGGTCTAGGGTGCTGGTTTCACCAGTAGTTATCGGAACCTTTGATCTAATAAACCTGTCAGATGCCCTTACAATAGTTTTTACAATGCAATAAACGTTATTTCCCAACTGCAAAGTTACATCGAAGTACCTACCTGAAGTTTGGTGGGCTGTGAGGATCAAACTGCAGTTCTTTTCTTATGACTCCCGGGGGTTTCCACACACACCGCGCCTACGTAAAGCCGAATTTAGTTATAAAATGGTGTCACTTAGAAATGACATAGTCAAGGTTAAAAAATTTGTTCTTAATGTTGGGAGCCAGGGTTCATTGATGTACCATGCACATGAGTGTAATAAGATATGTCATTAATATATCTTATTTTGTTACGCTCGTATGGATAATTTGGAGTCCTATGCGCCAGCGAAATCGACAAAACCCGAGATTGGCCTTATTATAAATAGAATCAGTTGTTTCTTAGCAAATAATACCTTAGTGAATATGATTAATATAATCATCATTACTATGCATATAATCTTTATCAACATGTGCAGGCTTTTATATTGATCTCCGGAGATGTTATAGCGATACCTGTGGCACGTTCTAAACACTTCTCCGCGTATTCCGTCTTCATTTATTCAATCATAAAATACAAACTAATCATCACTAAAATATACAGGAAAGGAAAAATACTGCACACATGAGTCAACGTTCCTACCCAAGATTAAATCAAGCCAGGTATGGTTACGAGTGGTGAGTTGCTTTAGCTCTGATTGTAGACGGAAACCGAGTTCTACGGGGAGGAATGTGAGGAACCACTGGTTTCCTCGACTAGTGACGTTGACGTTAAAATCTCCGGTGATGAGTGATAGTCTTCGACAGGTGCCAATGAGAAGTTTTGCAATGTTAAGTTTTTGATACCAGAGTATGATGTAGTGAGCCAAGATTAACACGGAAATGATGGCATCACACTCGGCGTGTTCCACAGCGCATGCGTCTTCACAGTTTAACGGCTTTCTTAACGGATAATATGTGCCCCAAGCCTTGACGTACCGGAGAACACCCCTCCATTGGACGACCTAGCAATCCATGAAGAAGGCATCTTTTCCGTGATTTTTGACCTTGGCATTGAAACGTCTAGCGCAATACACAACACTCAGAATTCTTTTCTGCACCGTTACGCTGAGTGGTGTGCCAAGTAATTCACTGTAGGTTTTCGTAAGTCCCTGAAAAGTGGCGAATGCCGACGGAGTGGAAGTACGCCGAAATCCTTGTTTTTAAGGCTGAAGATAGCCAGCTTCCAACCTATTTCCGACCAATTTCGTTGTTGTGTACACCGGATAAGATACTGGAGCATGTTATATTCTCACATATTTCTTCATATTTAGAAACAATTAAGTTGCTTCAAATAATGAGCTAAAGCAGGGCCTTAGCTCATTATTTTTTGGAGGTTTTAAATCAACCCGGCCAGGTAAAAGTGTGGTCTTCTTGGACTTCTCGAAGGCATTCTATAAGGTTCTCACCCGAAGGTTTTAACAAAACTGAAATAAATTCTTAGACAATTGCATAATTGCATCTTAATACATTGGATTAGTGACCACCTGACCTCTCGCCGCCAGGTCGTTGCTATCGGTGAATCAATTTCCGATCCCGTTTCTGTTAACTTTGGAGTGCCACAGGGATCTGTTCTCTGACCATTATTTTTTTTTAATATTCATTAACGATGTTTTATATAACATTCCAGTTCAAATATTGTGTTATTTACAGCGAAATCTCTAGGCATTTCGATCCTCTTCTCATTGATATCTCCCTGTCAAAAATTAGTTCATGGCGCAATAAATGGCAAATTACTTCTCATGCGAAAAAAATGTATTTATGAGTATCACGCGGGAAAAACGAATATTTCACAATTTCCCCATTGTGTAGACGGTGTGCCTTTGCAAAATGTTGAATCATTCAAACACCTAGGAGCCATAATCTTATCTGAACTGCTCTGGAATTACCACATTAACTATATATCACAACGCCCGTTTCAGAAACTTTGCTTTCTAAGACGGTCTCTGGGGTGTTCCAGTCCATCAACAAACAGAGCCGTATAGGCAGAGAGTTCGGTCATTAATTGGTAAGAATTGGGCGAAAATAAAGGAATGTTATTGGCCTACAATCACAATTTCTGGGTAGAAACGTGCTCAAGGATTTATTTTCAGCACGATAGCGATGAAATTTGCGACTCTTCATAACTGAAAAGGCCACACACGTGACGTTGTCGTCACGGCGAAATTCAAAACGCAAATAATATTTATTTTAAATGCAGTAAGAAAATATTATTTACATATTTACAAGTAGACTGGCGAGCAGGTCACACCTACGGACCCTACATTGTACTTATCTCAACACGGATGTGGGGCGCAATATGACCCAGGTTCTACTCACTATAAGAAATCGAGAATGCCAACGTCGCAAGAACACTTGCTTTCAAAGTGTCCACAGTTCATTCTCAGAGTAGTCCGCTATCTTCTCGCCAGACATGTACGTAACGCGTTACAAGTAACGAATTACTTGTATCTAGTTACTATTTTCGGTAACGAGTAACGTATTTAGTTACTTTTTCAGAAAAGGAACGAGTAACGGTATTTAGTTACTTTTAAGGCCAAGTAACGAGTAACGGTATCTCGTTACTTTTGAGGAGTAACGTGTACAACACCGCTTTAACGGCCTTGTTTTTATTCTAGCCCTGGTATGTGTTTATGGCGACAAAGGCAGATGGAAAACCCGAAGAACAAATAAACAGTATGACAATACAGCAACATGTATCGCTGAACACGTCAGTCGAACAGTTCGACTGACGTGTCCAGCGATAAACGTTGCTGTAGTGAACTCTACAGCTGAGATTGTCCTTCACTCAGCGAGCACAATCAGGTTCGTTATTTGAACTTTCTAGTACCGGGTACGGACCGAATGTAAACCCGGAGGTTGCAAACATGGGAAGGCACATAACCCCTTACCCGCTGTCCTCAATGAAGGCGCAGTTCCCGAAGATTCACCAGCTCTTGCTGAAGCACAACACTGGTTCCTCCGAGCGCGTCAGTAGAACGACGCTTCAGCGTCACCGGAAATGTATTTTCAAGGAAGCGGGAAACATAACTGATGAAAACTTCGACAGGCAGCTGTTGCTTAAGGGCAACGACTACTAAAAAGAAAACAATAAACCATGAAACAAAAACAGTTGTGCATTTGGTCTTCAAAGTAACGTGAAAAGTAACTCGTTACTTTTGAGGTAACTCACGCGTTCCTTTTGAGAATCGGTAACGAGTAACGTATTTAGTTACTTTTTGAGCGAGTAACGAGTAACGGTATTTAGTTACTTTTTTGGGGTAACGTGTACATGTCTGCTTCTCGCGCAACGTTCGAAGCATGAGGAACATATCGGTATAAAACGGCGACCCTGAATGTCGGCCCTGCATCTATGCTTCCAGAAGACTTGGCGTGCCAGTATTACTATCAGTCCCTCGAAGCGACTGCGTGTACGCCTTTGGGAATGTGCGTGCATCCCGAAAACTTAAGACCCAAGAGTGCAGAATGTCTGCGGAACTATACAAGTGGCAAAAACATGCTAGTTTGTCTCTGAAAAACACATTTGGTGGAGATGTTCGTCGCTGTAACGCCACATTTTGACAACCTGACCCTGATGAGCAGCACCCCCCCCCCCCGCTTTTCCCACCCAAACTTCGAGCCAGTGTCTGCAGCGTCGGCTGGTACGTCTGCAGTTAACACGTCATCCCAAATTACCTGGAAACGTTGGACTTGGTGTCGGACAGACACGTCAGCCGCACAAAGTGATTCGCACATTCGCGTCACGGGACCCTCCTGAACGCGTAGAGAGAGCAAGTCTTCAGTCACCCGACGCTGAATTACGACGACAGAAACAATACAGAGAGGAAGGCGCCGCCTCAGGGCACAGGTTGCCAAGTGTCCTGGGCACGAGAGTTCGGCGCAGGTGACCCAACCAATAAAATACAAGGGGGCGACCGGCATACTCTGTGTCATCTAAAACGTTGAGAACACATTTTAAAGTCAATAAGTGCGTAAACGTTGACAGGACCGGAATGCTCCAGCTACCACTGGATCGTTGTAGACGCAAATGCCGGACTGGCCACAAGTTCAGTTTTAGAGCGCAGCTCTCAGGCGCCCGTTTCAGCGTTGAGCGGCGCCAGCGTCACCGTCGCCGTCGGCGTAACCGCGCGCGTTGCATTATGGGACGTCACAGTTTCCCGCTAAATTTAGCGGGGAAACTGAACTGGTGTTGAGGGCATGTGACGACAGTTTTACCGCTAACTTTAACGGGGAAACTTAATGCACAGTGTTACATTATCGGACGTCACAGACCTACAAACAAGTTCAGTTTTCCCGCTAAATTTAGCGGGGGATTGAATTGGTGTTGAGGTCACGTGACGTCAATTTTTCCGCTAAATCTAGCGGAGAAACTGAATTTGTTCATAGGATACTTGACACGAAGTCATGTGACGTCATTTTCTAAATTTAGCGGGGAAATTAAATTGATGTTGAAATCACGTGGCTTCAATTTTCGAGCTAAATTTAGCAGGGAAGCTCAGGGAGGAGGGGAGGTTACGGAGGAAAAGGAGTGGGTACGCAGGAGGAGGAGGGGAGGGTGCAGAGGAGGAGGAGCTAAGGGTACGGAAGAGGCGGAGGGGAGGATACGGAGGAGGAGGGTACAACAGAGGAAGAGGACAGGAAAGAGGAGGAGGGTGCAGAACCAGTATCTGAGGGGAGTTATCTATACTTGTACATATATATATATTTTTTAAACTATTTAGCACGTTATATCGCCAAATCAAAATACCTCAAGAGCTGTGCTCTAGTTTCGCATTAAAGAAATCTCCAAACAACTTTTATTTTTTCCATCCCAAAAAGAGGAGATACGTCATTTTATGCGTCAAAACTGCAGGTGTAAGAGCGACCTTAGCTACAAACCACAGCTTCTTGGATATTACACTTTTTATCAAGAAAGCTTTATCCTTAGAGGTAAGTTCAGACACAAAAGGTACTCCAACAACACGTCCAGTTGGTAAAAAGGAATAATGATAGAACCGACCGAAAATAATCCAAACTGCAGCGCCTTACTTATCTCGGGATTAAACTACGCCCCAGAAAGTGCGGCGTAGCCCGCGGAAATACGCTCGACTGACAAAAAGTTGCCAGATACGCAAAAAAAAAAAAAGATACGTCGTCCACATAGGCACACACTAAACTTGTGCCTATATTAAATGCTCTATTCAAGGTACAGAGCGCGACAGTGTTAGCACGAACAAGTGATTGTCGGTTTTTCCAGTTTTTTTCTTTGAAGCCAAAGGATGTCGCCCAAGTTATTATTGCTACTGAAAGAGCTCATCTAGTTCTATAAAGTAAGCGATCCAATTTCGGGCTCCCTAATACTATTTAGACAGTAAAATGCGAAAATGCGCCGATGTCGTGTTCGCGCTAACAGTGTCGCGATGTGTACTGTATTTCATATGCTTTTAGCAGTATTTTGGTATCTTGCACGAATTTTTAGTCTAGAGTATTTGCTAGTCAAACTTAATTAAATTTATCACTATCTTCTACTCAGTATCTCAAATATATTTTGCAAACTTGAAAAACAATTTTGCCGGATCATCCTACGGAGCTAGGGATCGTCAGACTCCAGGGTAAAGTTGAACCGATTGCAAACTTGGAGCCAAGCTACCAAACGCAGAACAGAAAACAAGGCACGAGAAAAACGCAGGGTCAGAATGCCAACGAAAGACCAAATGGATAGCCCCCAGTACGGCCACATCTATGTGTCCTCTTGTCCCCTTGTCCACTTTTTTTTTTTTTGTCAAACTGCTTTTGCTTGAAGTTTGCAAAGTGCTGGTGACATCATCCGGATTTTACACTCAGATCCCACCTTTTGTCTGGAGCTAGAGTGGTTCCGTCAGCGGAGGACTTTGACGCCAACGCTCGGTACGATCACAATGAACCATTTTCAGAAATCGCCTGTTCAGAGGGTTCCAGTACGAAAATGTGTGAACACGTTTGAATGCAAAAACAGGCACTCTTTCAGGTCCAATAATCTAGTTCCTGCTGGCTTTATTGAGCTGCAGTGGCTTATAATTAGGGTTCGGAGTTTTCGGTTTAAACCGGTAAAAACCGATAAAAGTACGCCGAATTCATTTTCGGAAATTCGGTTTTAACCGAAAAAGGTCAGTTTGTAGGTTCGGCGTTTTCGGTTCAAACCGATAAAAAGCGATAAAAATACGGCTAATCCGTTTTCTAATATTCAGTTTGAACCAAAAAAGGTCAGTTTTTCAGGGCCGCGTCGAGTTGGGTGGGGGAGGGAAGGGGTAGAGAGAGAGAGAGGGGCTCTGCAAGGTTCGACATTGTGTGACGTCTTCGTGATTGCCCTCTTCGAAGCTTCAACATGCAAGAAAAGAGGTCTTGGATTGGCCTTCGCGGGACATCTGTGTCCTTTCTGTGATCGGGCTTAGTGTGTCAAGTTCCCGGTCCTAAAAAAAAGTTCGGATGTGGGCTAGTTTAAGGTTTTTTGCTTCATGCACTTCAGAGGACATCGATGAAAGCCGTTAATACCTTTCTTAACACCCTCTCTCAAACTTCCCTGTGGTTGAAAACATATATACAATGGATCTTTTTTTTCCATTTTGTTGGTTTTTGTACGGTCATCACCTCAGACGGACACGTCGTCAGAATGGGAAGGGAAGAGAAGCACGCGGAGGATTATGCCCGTGAATTTCGCGATTTTGAGGTGTGTCCCGACGGAAGTTGTAGCGAAGACCACGTATGTATATGTGTCGTTATTCTTTGAGTGATCACAAATATCACAGCTACAAGGATCATCTGATCCGGAGTCCGATGGTGTTTCTTTCATATTCACCGAAAAAAACAGGTAAACTTTTTTGGGAATGAATATACACCGAAAGAAAACCAAAAATAGAATTTTAAAATAAACACCGAAAAAAGTACGCCGAATTCTGAAAAAATAAAAACCGAAAACGCGGAACCCTACTTATAATGGGCCTTCCCAAATCTCCTTGTGTGCTGGTCGTGGCTTGAGCTCCAAAGCTCGTTCAAAAGCGTTTCTTTATCACCTTGCGAATGTCCGCATTGTTTCATCCTCAAAATCAGTTTTCCGACAGGTGGAGAAATTTATGAACTAGAGGATTTTGAGTCTAGAATCTTGCCCATCTTGACCTCAATGCGTCAATGCTTTGAACTGGTGCAGAGGAGGCAGGGAAAGGGGTATAGAAGCGGTCCCGTGTTTCCTGTGGTTCCCTCTTCACCTTCTTTTTTTTGTTTTTCGACTGGGGGTACGAGGTACACACACTTGGTTGTTCTTCAGCGACAGAGACAGCTGTGCTCGAGTAGATGATTCTCCTAAGCCTGCACGTGTGTCGTTCGCTGGCGTACTCACCAACAAGTCTGGATGTCTGATCAACTTCTAGTTCCGCTGTTATAGATATGCAATTCAGGATTACATGTCAGGTCCACCGAATCGCGGTGGGGCAGATTACGAACTTATTGCGGTATGTGTCATGAGCCGAGCCTGCCGTCAAACTAAGACACGCCCTAAAATATTTCGGAACACATGGCATATCTTATTGAGAGATATTTCACAATAAACTTTAATTGCAGCGACTAAGGCGCTTCATGAAGGCCATAAGGATCGCAGCAAAGTGTGATTTCAGAGTTGTCAAAAAGAGAGCACCTCTTTCTGACGTTTTCATTTTATATTACCAACTTGCAAAACTTGCCACGAATCTTCCAATGAAATTCAATTACTATTTCAAAGTATTTGTACTCTACTCAAGATAGTTCGTAATAAACGTACCTTGAATACAACTCTAGATATATTTTAAAATGGGTATTTAGTATCTTATCTTAAATGCTTTTGTCGAGTATTTGGCACAACACTTGCAGAAACAGACACTCCGGGAAGTGGGAACCCTCGGAGGAGCCTCACTCTCATGGATTTTATTTAACAATAGGTCAATACTAATTAAAAATAGCAATGGAGACAAAGGGCAGCCCTGCCGTACCCCCCTCGTCACTGAGAAAGTAGCCGTCGGACAACCATTAACAATACGTTCGCTAGACAGGCCGTGCATAAACTTCCAAACCAATCTATAAATGAACGAAACAATCTAAATGCCACCAAAATACTGAAAATAAAACGGTGTTTTACTTGATTTAAGGCCTTTGCTTGATGGAAAGATACAAAATCTCCACTCAACTGTCGAGATGTAGCATACGCAAACAAGTGACGTGTCAGTGCTAATGAAAAAAAATGGTACGTCCTAGGACACTGCAAGTCTGAAAGGGCTAGCTATCAAAAGCAAAATGTCGCGAAGTCGTCTGACCAACGCAATTGCGAGAATCTTGTAATCGGTGTTGAGTGATGTAAATGGCCACCATGCGCGAGGCTCGGATAACACTTCGACATTCTTAGAGAGCAGGTTCACTCTATCTAGCTTAAAAGAAGCAGGCACGTATCCGGGTTTCAAGAAGGTAGGGATAACATGAACAAAAGCGGTCAACAAGCACATCCCGAAATCTTCAATAAAACTGAATGAGTAAATTATCTGGACCTGGTGCGGCACCGGTCTTCATTGAATCTTCTTGTCTGTTTGTACCACTCCTGCTACAGTTTCCACGAGGCGAGCAGTACTGGTAAATAAAAAATAATAAAAGAAGTCCAACGAACGGTGTTTGAGATGCGATGTGTACCCCCACAACCTCACTCTCTTACCCTTCGGTTGTGTATGAACTACCCGGGGTGGGTGTGGTCACGTGGTTTAGTATACTGTCACGAAGTTTACTGCCTGGCGCAACGCCGACGCCGCGAATGCAGCTGAGAAGTCACTACAACAGCTATCATTGTAAAACGTTTTTACACTCAGAATTAGATTATGATGCCTCTGGTTAGGATTCTAACCACGCTAATGTACAGCCAGGGTGAAAAAGAAAAAGCGAAACGCAGAGCGCGTGCATTCCTGAGCGTGCAGAACATTCTGGCGGTACTTGCTGGCACTTCTCTCTCAAGATTATTGTCGGTCTTTCCCGGCAATGACATTAAGGGTTTTAGAACAGTGGGCACCAACGCTTTAGGCTCCCCGAACAGCTTGATGCGCCACACTGCGCATGCGCACAACTTGTGAGCTTGTGCAGTGCGAGGCCCAAGGTTACTCGGGGCACCCAAAGCGTTAGGGCACCCTATTCTAAAGCTCTCTATTATCTTGAATTTTGGCCACATCTGGAGCGACACTAGCTGTTTTGGTAGTAAGCGCACCCTTGAATTGCTGCTCTTCATAGCCAAAAGGCCGCCATTGATTGAGTGCAAATGAAAGCACGCAAATTTTGACACTGTCATCAACAGTGCAGAGTAATCTCACTGTGTGTTTTTCAGTTTCATTCAACGAAGGTCGTTTTTTCTACAAACAGAACAATTGCATTGATAGAGCACACAATGCAGTGAGAGTGGAACTTTAGAAAATTACGCCCCTTCTAAAAAGAATCGAAACGGCTTGACTAAGCGGAATATGTAAATAAAAAACGCATTACCTGTGACTGTACCTTCAGTCGCCTTGCTGCCAAGAATTCATATGAAGGAGCGGCATGATTCTCGCAGAAATTCACTCAAGAGTACAGCGTAAAAGCAGGGCCGTTTGCGGTGAATCACGAAGATAAAGTTTGTAGCGATGAAGAAAAAAAGATGAGCTGGTCCACTTTCTCAAACGTTGCCCACATCCGCCACTACGTGGCACCCAACGTAGCGTTCGGTCGCCCTGTGCTGTAATTGGTTGTACAAATAACCAACAAAAAAACGTAAAATAAACGCCGATTCAGTGTGCGAGACCCACGCTGTCAAACAGGATGAATGTGGGAGGGGCATGTTTAAGCTGCACCGGTTCCCCGCTGCTCCGGACCTACGACGCCGGTGGCTGGCGAATTTAAACAGGAAAGACTTCATGCCATCGAAGAGCTGTCGTGTGTGCTCCGACCATTTCTTGGACGGCCGGCGAACTGCGGAGAACCCCGTGCCGTTCCTTCCCCTGGGCTACGACCGAAAGGCAAGCGGAGGGCGGCTTAGACACTGAAAAAAGAAAACAGTTGCGTGACTCCTGGTCCACTGATTTAATAACTCTATTTTTCTTCAGGTGGTAATTGGCAGGCGACGCCTGTTGTGGAACGAAAATGCGCCGCCGAAATTGAAGGGTCGGGTATGCGTAATTCGATCGTTTTGGGGGGTTTCTGAAATTGTCAATTTACCATGAATACGTTAGTGCGTATTGTGGACGACACCGCAACTTGGTGTCGTGCACCCAACTGGTAATCGTAGCTGGATGAGGATATTCCTTGCAGCCTAAAAATAAAATGAGAATTGCTTATGAAGCAAAAAGCCAATGCAAAACTAAAAAAAAGAAAAAAAAGAAAGGTTGGCATGGCCAATGGTGTTGGGAAAGTTTGGAAATGGGAGGAAGACGGGAAAGGGGGGGGGGCGTTTTGTTCTGACGCCACTGTGCACAGCAAGACTGGGCACAGAGCTCAGACTTTGGCTTAGCTTTGTGGTAGACTCTCCAATATTTATATATATATATACATATATATATATATATACTATACATATATATATATATATATATATATAACACAGCCTCGTGTAGTACACGCCGCGACACAGTTTGCGCACAAATAATTCTCACGCGAGGCGATTACAGGGAGGCAGATCAATGTGCCAATATTGTGACAGTGGATTCCAAATCAGAAAAAAAAACGGATCTGTCGCACTTGCTATCTGTACTCGGTATTTATATATCGATCCATATTTAAATTTGAGGTTTCTACTATTTCAATTAAAGCAGACGTGGCAGCGCAGGTCTGAGCCGCTAACCGCGAAGTTAGTTTAAATGTTCCCGGCGCCCCCAAGCTGCGACAACTCGAGTTCAGCGCAAATTCACACGCCGTAATTCGTGCCATCCTGGCTTCGTTCAATCCTCAATTTCACTAGCGATCCTCAATTTCACTAGCGATCCCCAATTTCGCTAGCGATCGAAACGCCGAGTTCGGTTTGGGAGCGACGACTGCCCCAGAACCGCGCCAAAAATTACCGACAAAAAGACGCCAGGAAAGCAGGATGCACTTTTCCCCATGCCTGACATACCAATTAGGATAGTACTTTCCTCCATGGACGAAGACGCTCTGTTGTTCGTATTTCTTTTGACCATGTCTTTTGACCATGTTCCCCCTCCCCCTCCACCTTAGCATGCTCCGGTGCATTAGGGTATGCATAATCAACAAATAAATAAATAAGCGCGTCTACGACTGGCGCATGATGTTTCACCAAACCTACTTGCAAATAACAGAGTTGAAGATAGGCGGCGACACAGCCGCCTAGATCGCAAGGCCACTGCACGGATTCTTCGACATCATCTATAGGCACTATGGAGCTGAAAGGCAAACTGAAGCGGTTCAGTATTTCAGAGAAAAAAATCACTTCAGCCATCTTTATTTGGCCTCCAGAATAAGGAATATCAAAATTATATTTCATATTGATTCGCCTAGCAGCCACAACAGAGCTTTCATTATATCGCTGAAGTCCCTCTTTCCCGTCATGCTCGGTGCGAGGAAAGAATCAGGGCGTATTATACAAAATCTTACCATATCCGCGCTTTCCGCAAGCCTTACCCAAGCAGTCAAAAGTGCTGCACGCGTTCCTTCACAAACGGCACGCGCAAGGCCGTTGAAACCTGAGTGCGGTATGGCGTCACGCCCCGCGCTCAGTTCCAAAGTTTAGGACAATGGGTGATTTCACATTAAAAACCCCGCATAAAAGGCATTACGTCACTTGCTTCGCAAAAAAAATGGGATATATTTTGTTAAATATTACTTTAAGCATGAGCAGAAATCGAAACCGAAACTTCGGCTTCGTCGGGCAACATTGGCCTCGGGCCGCCAAAAAACATGGCCACCACGTGGTGCGAGACGTCACGTGATCCTCTGCGCAACAACGGGCAAGATCGGGGCGGGCGTGGGCCAGGCGCAAGTGTCGTCTGCACCTCAGTCCTCGCCACGTCTTGGTGTCTAGGATATGCGACGACGTCTGCACAACTGCGGCATCAGTCCGTACACGTAGTGTGGACGGAAGTTTGAGAGACAATAATAATAAACGGCGAAAACGGCGAGGCAAGGACGGCGGTTGCGACGCAGAAGACGGCGGTAACGGCGAGAAGGCCGGGCGGCTTCCGAGAAGAGCGCTGCGCACGCGCGCTACGCCAATCGCGTGGACACCGCTGTGCGCCAAGAGGAAACGCTGCTGGCGTCAAATCTTACGCTTGCCCGCAGAAGTGAAAAGAACCAAAAAGGGGCAATGTTGATGACATTTAGCTCAATTTTGGTGCCCCCAACGCCATAGCCTTTACTGCGCTGTTGATTGAGCCTCCATTTGTCCGCTAGAGTCTGCCGATTTTGGCAACGTGGCGCGTTTCCATGTTTTGCCGGACCGTTTAAGAACCATTTTGAAAAAACTATGTCCTAATATTTGGCGTGTGACCTTACTAGGTGATACTGAAGAATATTGTTTTTTGTTTTTCTCCCAAAAAAATAAAACGGAGTTGCCAACTAAGCTGTGAAAAACTATACCTCGATCGTGCGCGAGGCATAAATAGAACGCAAGTGTTGCGATATCCCTCGGTTAGACAGGTCTTTGAATTAGGACACACTGCCTGAATGCGAGTACAATCCGAACACTGAACCTGCACTCGCTTCCAGTTGGTGCCCCACTCTAGATTGAGGTAAATGGCTTAAAGAAAAAAATGAAATCTCCGTTCATAATTTAATGCGCCCTTGGCACCCTTCGGATTCTGACTACAGTTTGTGACACCATAAGAAGAGCTGAAAAGACTCTATTCTTTTCAGATAAATATGAAGACAGTAGGTCTTTTTTCTGATGTCGCCAAAAGGGCAGCATCAGGGACCGACCTTTTTCTAAAATTGCGACTACAGAAACACTGCTTCGCCTAATACCAAACGCGACGATCGGTATTAGGCGAGGCATTGTTTCTGTAGTGGTAGTTTTATAAGAAAAAAGGCCGGTCACTGATGCTTCCCCTTTCTGTGACATCAGAAAAAAAAAACATACAGTCGTCATTTTTATCTAGAAGGAGTGGAATCTTTCCCGCTGTTCTCATGTTCTCACAAACTGTAGTCGGAATGCGAAGCATGCTTATTGCACCCCTGTCGTAGACACCACCACTGCTCTCAAAGACAAATGTAGCGTCACACACCAGGATGTTTAGAACGAACGTCCTCGTAACTGCCTCGGAAACCAGGTCGCAGTTCTTCTACCAGCCCAAGGCATGAGCTCTTCCTAGAGCTTGGTTCTTGTACCACCCTCGGTAGCCCACTTGTGTGACCTTGCTTCGAATAATCGAGGAGTGACTCCAGTCAACGACTTCAATTTAGATAGCGCCCGATTGTATCGAACATTCGTTTTAACATAAATTAGGCTGCAAAAGTCTCACCATTACTTGTGATATAAAGAACAACTTCTCAGCTGTCATACGTTGCAGACCGGGCAGGCGCTCATAAGCCCCATGCAGATTCTCGAATGCCTACGTCAAAATGTCACGAAAAAAGATTATGGTTGTACAAAATTGCAAATATCAGTTCAGCAATTGCATACCTTATAGGCAATTAGTAATCCCATATTATCCGCCATATTTTCTCCCAGTGTTAGATTGCCATTCACCTGTAAAACAGCATACAAAACCAAATTACAAAAAGGTAAGATTGTTTTCAACCCAATAAAGAAGGTATATTAAATCTTTAAATGCAGATGAAAATTACAACAAACTAGTTTTTTTAAAGGCTATGCTAATTTGAAGGAGCCTGAAACAATGTATATTGAGTTTTTTTGTTTTTCTCCTTTTCAATGTAACAATTTTTTTTAAGTCGTAAAAGCTACATTTATCTTGCTTGTGCGAGTGAATTATACGGCCAGTAGGGCATAGTATAGGCGGATAATCTTAGTGATATGTCGGCTAACTAACTAAATATTTCAATTAACTTTTTAATTAGTGAAAATAGACATGTGGTTCCAAATAGAAACTTGCCGAACATCATCGAAAACCACTAAATCAACTCTTTTTAGAAAGATATCAACAGGGCCAGCGGTTTTACGCCGTTCCGTAAAAGCGCTCATTCGGGCGCGTTTCTGTGTATCGCTTTATTATTGGAGCGCGTCCCTGTGGCCGCGCTCCTGCTCCCCAGTGGCCGAGACGCGCAACCACGTGCGCAATCATAACCTCCGAGATCCCGAAGCGCACGGTTTAGGAACCTCATTCACCTCGTGCTCGCCGGTTCTGACGGCTCTAACAGACGTTCTTTGGGCTCAACTTCGTGGGACACGCTTCCCGCCAGTTTTTTCACTAAAGTGAGTGCTTAATGTGGACACTTTGAGCTTCTCTAGGCAGTGGTAGCTCCGGCCGCCACGTAGGAAGCCAGGTCTAACGTTAGATCAAGCGTCCCCCCCCCCCCCGTCCCCGGTTTGCCAAGACGTCCACCGACGCCACGGCAAGGCACCGAAATGGAGGTTATGCCCAAGAATCTTCCTCTTCCCGGCGAAGCATCCACCGACAAGCAAGGCCAGTCCCAGAAGAGGTTTCGCAGTGCCGAATCCGGCGACGACAACGCCAACGACTATCAAGGCGCAGAAGACTCCGATCAACCGTGGATCACCGTTTCGCACAAACAGCACCGCGGAAGCAAACTTCCAAGGCACGAATTAGAGAAGTTCCTCGTTACTATCAGACCCAAGGGTCGTTTCGACGTCACCTCGATCCGAGTGCCCGTCATTCAGAACGACGTACAACAGCCGTCGGGGAGAACGTCCTTGACGATCGTCTAGTCTTCCGGTGCAACCCCTCCAAAACACAATTTCGGTGATGGTGTACAGTCAGCAGCACCTCGCCAGGCTACTTCAGGTCACCCAGCCGGAAACCGGCCACGAGAAAATCGACGTCCAGGCCTACAGAACCACGAAAGGAGAGTTCCCACGGTGAGTCATCTACGAATTAGAGCCAGGCCTAACCTCCAGCCAGACTTGTGCCTAACGCGTTACAAGTAATGGATTACTTGTAATCGATTACGTTTTACTGTTATGTGTTAACGCTTCAATTACTTCTTTTAACGAGTAATGATTCTTGTAATTTAATTACTTTCTTGCCTGTAATCGATTACAAAATTACCCATTACAATATTTCTCAATTTAGTTATTTTTTAATTTTTTTATTTCAGTCTTCAGCCTGACTCCGGCACGAAAGTTTGTTTGTGTGTTCTGTTCGCCAAAATAGATTAACTGTATTAATGAACAAGTCTTCACCAAGAAAGTCGTAAACGTAGAAAAATATTTGAACAGCAGTAGAGGCTTTATTACACGACGTTTCGGGAAGAGACTTCCTTCTTGAAGAAGGGAGGTCTCTTCCCGAAACGTCGTGTATTAAAGCCTCTACTGCTGTTCAAACATTTTTCTACGCGAAAATAACCTAAAACGAAACAGAGAGGAGATACCTCCTCTCCACTCCAAGCTTGCGTTTGCTTTCTCCTGTCTTCCTCGTAAACCTTTTTTACCCTGTCATCGATTTTGTTTTTAATTTTTTTTATAGAAGATTCGCCACCTATACCCGTTTTCACCTCAAGAAAACAGTAAGTTTTGCGCATTGTTCATACGCCGCGCGAAATAGTTCTCGCAAGATTTGGTTGTCGGAGGCACAGGCGATGCTTTTGGCGTTCGAAACGTGTACTTCTTGATAAGATAACGTGTATCCACTCCAAAAATGCTACAAAATATATCTTAAATCTCCACCTAAAGGTGAAAATTAGTAATCATCCGCGAGAAGCCGGACTTTTTTTCTATGGTTCTTGAGGTGAAAACAGGTATAGAAGATTTCAATACTCCGCTTCACCTTACTTCCGGACGCAGACGTTACAAGCTATCCTACCCAATCCCTCTCTGTGGAGGGAGTCCGTGGTACGCTTTCCGCGCTTCGCTGTGCCCCCGATCCAGGGTCACGTGACACCCACACGGCCTTGGATTGGCTCTGAGTGTCCAAAGCATCCGCTGTTGACCCGCTGTCTTTTTTTTTTCTTTCTTTTTTTTCACTCGTAACCTGTTGGTTTTAACTTCTCTTCGGAGGAAATTGATGTATCCAATTAACAATACCGTTTTTGCACACGGCGGGGGTGACGTGCTCTTCTCGTTGTTATAAGAATGGAATATAAAATCAACGTGGCGTTCCAGTGTTTGCTTTGTCGGCCACTACTCAAGATTCTTTCATGTTCAAGGGCGACCAACTCCAACTTGCGGACGCACATATAGGTAACGCGCTTTTTTGTTATGTTGATCATTTTACTCCGCAATTTTAAAATGTTTAATTATAACACCCTTAATTTCTGGGATGTTTAGCAAGTTTCGCTCGGCAGCTTTAGGTGACAAAGTTCTAGTTTTCTATAGTAAAGTGGTTAGTTGGGCGAGTTGGTAATGGTTAAACACGGTTAAAATTACGCACAAAGAGAAAGGAACACCGAAGAGGGAAGAGAGAAGAGACAAGCGCAAACTCACAACTCGATGTATTGAAGGAAGAAAAAAGAACAGCCCGCGGTATCAGCTCGAGCCGAGGCCACACTCGCACGGGGGCACCCGAGCACGCGGAGGGCACACACCATCAACCACACGCAAACGATTGTAGAAAGGCGATTTCCTTGTCGGTTAAAGCCACAGAAGGATGGCTGACACAACGCTCGCCTAGGCGGAGTATACTAAAAGCTTCAAAAATTTCCCTAGTATGTTTTTCGTGGAATCTGCCAATTATCGAGTTTTTTTTTGTAAAAAAGGTGTACACTTACACGCTTGACAATGCAGAGGTAGGTGACCCCCCCCCCCCCCCCCCCGAGGACTTTAGAGAAAGATTGTGCTCCCTTAACCGGTCATTAATACACCGTCCTGTCTGTCCTACGTAGGATCTAACACAGGAAAGGGGGATGCTATAAACCACTCTGGTTGAACAGGGCACGGAAGGGCGGACGTGTTTCGTGCGGCACCTGTGTTTTGTAATATTTTCGACCTTTGCTCGAACTTTAGAACAAATTTGACCCATTTTTTGGGGGCTGACATCACTAAGGGGACTCCGTACCTAGTGGCTACCTGTTTGAGATTGTGAGAAATTCTGTGTATATACGGAACCACCACCACTCTTTTTTTTTGTCGATATTTCGTGCAGCTTTTTCACATCCTATTACTTTTTTATCAGAGTTCCTACCACCTCAGTTGGTACCTGCTACCTGCGTTAGGAGCCCAGACGCTGTAAGCCTCTCAATTTGAGCATTAAAACTGCTTTTGAAGGTGTGGAGGCATGACTTTTTTAAGGCTAAAGTAAGGCAGGAAAGAGCTATGCCTCTTTTTACGACTTTAGTGTGCAAGGGCGTATAGTGTAGTAAACCTTTTTTTAGAACGGGGTGAAAATGACCAGCACAAGTGGTTTGTTTGCAAAGATGGGGAAAGGTCTAGAAATTGCAACACACCTTCCTTATGAGTTTCACAGGTAAAATTAAGTCCTGAACCGCACTTGTGGAATATGTCCATAATGCTACTAGTTACATTATTGTCCAATGTCTTTCGGTCACTAGCAGGAAATCATCTACATACCTAAACACGTGAAGAACTGGCATAGACGCTATGGCCGTCTTAATGGCACGGTCGACCCCCGCAAGAAAAATATCACTTAGGACCGGTGTAACGCAAGAGCCTGCACAGACTCCCGACTTTTGCAAAAAAAATAAATCCGTTTTGCCACCCAATGAATGTCGAATTAAGATAAAAATGTAGCAGCTCAAAAAAACTTTCTATGGGTACACCACTTCAGTTCCGGAACGAGAGCTCACCGTGGGACTCGAGGCATGACTTAACAAAGGCAAGTAGATGTTCGAGGGGAAGCGAGTAAAAAAGGTCTTGAACGTCCACGCTGAACCCACCGTGATTGGACAGTTCATTGGTCCTCAGTACTTCATATCACGCTGGAGGACGAGCAAACACGGGTTGTCCGGTTGTCGTTGTGGTGTGCGTCACCTGGTGTTTGATGGGAATGTCTGCGGTGCAACGAGTGGTCAAGGATGGAAAGTATATTAAGAGCTTAGCCCATGTCGGCTCGAGGTTCCGAATGAGAATCTTCGGACTGAGGCCGGGTGAAATGGATGCAATATCTTGAACGCGTAGGTGCGTTTCAGCATCCAGGACTTGTTGGCTCCTCATGTCCACGAAAAGATAGAAGAAACGGAGGAAGTCGGCTCAGATGATTGGATGTCGAACGTCAGCAACCAGAAATACCCATCGGAATGTCCGACGGAGACCAATATCAAGAGTTAGGGACTTCTCTTCGTAAATTGTGATTGGCGAGCCGTTTACCGCTACTAAGGGTGTAAAGTCGAGCCGGTTGCGGCGATCCTCGGATGTTGGAGGAAACACACAGACTTCAGCACCCGTGTCAATGAGAAAACGCTGTTTGGTTTTTTTTTCTCAGTAAAGTAGAAGAGACGGCTCACCTGTGAATACACCACACTTGTCGTCGTCAGTGAGTGGTCTTGTCGTTTCCCGTGTAAGAGCAAGCTGCACGCAGTTGTTAGCCCGCTCGCCGAATTTCCACTGGTACCAGCAGAGCTGATCAGCTGGAGGCGAGGCTGAATGAGATCGAGTACTGCGACGGCCGTTGGATGACGAATGCTGTCGGCGTCTTGACGGGGAACTCTCTAATTGTCGCAGAACGGATACTTGAGTTGAGAGTTGCTCAACCTTGGCGCAGAGTCGACGAACAACTTCACTCAGCGCAGCCACTTCAAAGTGATACGAGGAAGGCGTAGGACATGAACTCCGATATGCGGCAAACACAGCAGGCATCCCAACTTCTATAATTTTGTCCACCATTCTAGCAAGAGCATCAAGGGTGCAATCACCCGCCGTGGATCAAAGAGGAAGAATGATAAAATTCTGTGGAATGACGCCGCCAAAATTGCGTTCACTCAAATAAAAGAAAAAGAACTTTCGAATTTTTCTTTGCTATCCTATGGTAGACGCAATCGATGCCGCTGTGGGAGCGGTGCTCCAACAATTCGTTGATGAATATTGGCGACCAGTTGCTTTCTTTTCAAAGACATTGTCGCAAAACATTTCGCCGCGAGCTCCTTGGTATCTATCTACCTTGCTATCAAACATTTCAACCACTTTCTGGAAGGTCGAGATTTTGTTATTCTTACCTGCCACAAGCCTTTGACATACGCCTTAACATCGAGCATCACATCGTATACAGCACGGGAGACCCGACAAATGGCCTACATTTTAGAATTTACGCACGACATACGTTTTGTAAAAGGCCAACAAAACACAGTGGCCGATGCACTTTCAAGAATTGCGATAAACACTTACACACCTGAGCGCAACTCCATCGACTTCACAGCCCTTGCTATGGCGCAGAAAGTTAATGCGGAACTGAGGCAACTTCAGGAATCCTCGTTTTTAGTGCTTGAAGACATGTCTCTGTCATATTGTCCACAACCCCTGATCTCTGATGTCTCTGGTCACGCTCCTCGACTTTACCGAACACCTGCATTTCGTCGGGTAGCCTTTTATGCCCGTCACAAGCTTCCTCATCCAGGAATCAAGACAACACAACCCCTCATCTCCCTGTGGCCGAAGATGACTTCAGATGCCAGACACTGGGCACGAACATACTTGAACTGCCAATGTTTCAAGATCAGTCGTCACACCATCACACCCTTGGCTGCATTCTCACCCCAGACGACCGCTTTGGCCATGTCCATCTCGATTTAGTCGGTCTCCTTCCATCTTCTGGACGTTGTTTTTACGCATTTTTACTTGCATCGATCGTTTCACACGATGGCCAGAAGTTATGCTTATCCCGGATACCACCGCAGAAACTGTCACCCAACCATTCTTGTCCACTTGGGTTAGTCGTTACGGAGTACCGTCGACTGTCAAAACTGAAAAGGGCAGACAGTTCCAGTTGTCTGTCTTCCACAACTTATGACAACTCCTAGGCATTCACCATATTCACACAACTGCCTACCACCCGGAAGAAAATGGCATTGTGGAAATATTTCACCGACAGTTCAAGGTTTATTTGAAAGCGACCGAACCATCATCGACTTGGTCAGAGAGCCTTCCTCTTATTATGCTTATTCTTTGCACGGCGAGCAAGGCTGATCTTGCGTGCAGTGCCGCGGAGCTTGTTACTCTGCGATTACGAGGGGATTTCTTTTATTCTTTCACACAGATAGCAATGCCTGATCTCCTTGATTACTCCTACAGGCTACGTGCAGCGATGCAGGCCATTAAACCATGTAGCCCAAGACAACAACGTCAACCTCGTGTATTCATCAGCCCCGACCTAGCAACCTCCTCGTCGCTTCTTTGTACGCCGGAAGGCTGTGCGCAAACATTTGCAACATCCATGTGACGGCCCTTTCAAGATTCTTCACCGTGGTCCAAAGCATTTTACTCTGTACATTAAAAACAAAGAGGTGGTCGTTTCCTTGCACCGTCTTAAACCAGCTTACATTGATGAAGCCATCCCAAAACGCCCAAGCTATATTATCACAAGTTCACCCTCAAGCAGTTCCCATTCCGCTGCTACCAAGCATCCCCGACGAACTGTTCGTTTTGATCTCGGCAACGGCAACAACCACACGCCCCTACATTTAATATCGCTTGAGGCCCCTCTGAGGCGCCTCAAAGTTAGGTAGGGAACCCTGTAGCGGCAAGGTAATTCAAACCAACTAGAAAACGACGAAAAGGTTCGCTGAAAAATCCAGAGGCGCGAAAAAGCAGCTCGAGGACAGAAAAGTGATTCCGGATCTCGAAGGTGACAGACACTCATCTATATGTCACGCAATAAAGGATCCTACAGACTCTTCAATACTTACTGACGTGTCAGAGAGCAATATTTTTGGCCTGGAATGTACACCGCTGTGACAAAGTACGTGTCTTCTTGTCTCGTATGCCAACAACATAAGTGTCGCACAACTACACCCCTGGCCGATGACTGCCACCCCGCTGCCTTTCACAACCTTTCGAGATCGTAGAAATTGACTTGTTTGGACCATTACCACGAACAGTCAATGGCAAACGATGGGTTGTAACCGCTGTCGACCACCTTACACGATACGCAGAAACAGCGGCTCTTCCAACTGGCTCCACCACCGAGGTTGCTGATTTCTTCGTCCACCAGCTACTCCTCCGACATGGAGCTCCCCGTGTGCTGCTCAGCGACAGAGGTCGTACCTTCTTGTCACATACAGAGCAAGAGATCTTAGCTGCTTGTGCAGTCATCAACAAAACGACATCCTCCTACCACCCACAGACCAACGGCCTTACTGAACGCATTCATCGTACCCTTGCGCACATAATAGCAATGGACGTATTATCGGATCACACCAACTGGGATGCAATTTTACCATTCGTGACAATCGCCTATAATGCGTTCTTTCAAAGTGTAACTGGGTACTCGCCATTTGAGCTTGTCCACGCAAGACGACCGACATCACTTCTGGACACAGTACTCGAGTATACTTCAACTAAGCCCCATACAACTCTCTTCGATGACCTCGTATCTCGTGCCGAAGACTCGCGTCAACTTGCGCGACTTCGCACTGTTTACCACCAACAGGAACGAAAAACCCGACACAACTCCACCCACAAAAAAGTTAGCTTTCAACCTGGAGACATTTTTCTCGTCTCGTTGCCAGCACGCAATCCCGGCCTCTCTGAAAAGTTGCTGCCTTATTACATTGGCCCCTACCACGTCATCGCTCAAAGAACTACTGTCAATTCTCTCGTGGAGCCAGTACGACCACCCCACGATCGCCGCTACCGCGGTCGTGAACAGACTCCCGTCTCCCGACTAAAACCATTCATCCCCCGCTCAACGGCCCCCTGCCCTCCTCTGTGGCTAGGTGGCCACCTTTCTCCAACCAGGGGAAAACTGTGAAGGCGCTTATGCGTAGCACTGCAAACGAACATCGTCGCCATCACTTTTTGGCTATGTGCGGGCCGATCGGCGTCGTCAGCTGGCTGGTGGCACCTTTTTGGAAATATTCCACAGACACCAGACTCCGATAAAAACCGTCGTCTGACAGACCTGCTCTATATATATACATACATATATATATATATATATATATATATATATATATAAATATATATATATACATGTATATAAAAAATATATATATATATATATATATATATATATATATATATATATATATATATATATATATATATATATATATATATATATACATACCTGTTTTTTGACAGACCTGTTTTTTATACAAACTCTTTCCACTTGTTATTAGATGTGTCTTTGACACTACCAGTATCTACATATATAGCATACTCAGAAGGAACCGGTGTGTGGTAATAACGTAAGAAAACATAAAGGTCCAGTCCAGTTCCTTCCTCTGTCCTTGCAAAAATTCGCGCCGTTCCATTATAAAGGATATCCCAGAAACAACTAAACAAATGTGATTTCAAGAAAGTTACCCTGACATTAAAGTAGAACATTAGTTCACGTCAACGGTATCAAGAATTCGTGGGTTTCGCACACTGTCTGTATCGAGAATACTTCACTGCTAAAACATTTCGCCATTTGGAGTGATATGCAATATATTCGTTTGCTTAAAGCGATATATTGGCGAGGTCAAGTTTTCCCTATATTTTATCGAATCCAAAAACCACAAAAATAAGTTGTCCCAGAAATTAAGCTATTTACAGTATTCCTTTTGATTGTTTAAGTGGCATGCCGCACAAGACTGGAATCTTACGTTCATGTTGACTTCAGGCACATACTTGTTTCCATATTGCTCAATAAAACATTTATATTTCGCCTGGAAAGTATACAATGTTTCTTTTTCCCACCACTCTTGCAGGCGACCATCACCGTTAAACTGTCTTCCTAGAAGAAATGATAAAATTCAATGAAAATTAACTTTCGAAATGTCTTCAGTGTATCTTCAATAAAATATGTATCTAATAGAAATACGCACAATATATTGAAAACATTGAATTTGAACTTTGTTTCAAACAACTTTACTAAAGTGTTTATAGTAAAATGCTACGCTTGGTTGGTAATTATCTACAGTTCTTGTTAACATGGTGAGATCGACAAAATAAAACCGGAATTTTCGGTCCGTATAAATGAACTGCGCATTGAGGAAACCTGAAACTTCGTGAAATTGTGACGCTAGCGGTGGTGATAAAATGGTAAGTTTGAACAGATGACATTACCTAAATCAAACGATAAAAAAATCTATGGGCCGATGTCCACCTAAGCCTAATATTCATCAAATTAAAATTTGAGATTGTCGACGCTTGTAGCAATTATGTCAGTAAAGAAGTTTGTCAGCAAGAAAGAATACAATGTTGTATTTGTAAATGAATGGTTTTTCACTGAAATGAATACTACAGGCGCCAACGATCTCAAATATCGGTATGCTACATATTAGGAATGGGTGGACGTCCGCTCGTAGTTATTTCTTGTTTTTCTTTGTGTATTTTGATGCAGCTAACGTCATACGCTCAAACTTTCGCATTTTATCAGCCCCACTAGCGTCACTTTCTCAAGGAGGTTCAGCTCTTTGCGATACGTGGTTCATTTATACGGTCCGAAACACATGGCTTTCGTTTCTTGTATCCCGCCCTGTATATATTCCATCGATTATGGACAAAGGAATATATGCACCGTTGAAGCAGACGTTACGTACTTTTGTCTCATTTTTGTGTGTTGTGTGACGATAACTTATACCGGCTGTTTTTGGAAACGTCGGTCCAAATCGCTCCTGCGGAAAGTATGCATCGCTCAGAAAAAGGGTTGATGCGGTAGCAGTTAGTGCCAAAGGGTCCATTAAAAACAATTATTAGCGTTCAATACAGTTTGGTCATTCGTTACCTTTAAGTAACTTAAGTTTTAATTATTAACTTTATAGCTACGTTTTCATTTGGAAACTTGACGCGAAACCCCTACCACTGCTGAATCAACCCATACTACAATTATATAAGGCACGAACAACATTGTAGGGCATTCTGCAGAAGAGCTAAATTTGGACGCGTTTAGTTTAGGTCTTTTATCGGAGCGCATCTCCGTGCCTGCATTCCCGCCCCCCGTGCCAAAACGCGCAACATGCGTTCGCCGTCAGGCATCGCACGTATACATATCTTTCACTGGCGTCACTTGGTCAAACAAGATGAAGGAAAGGGCGCGCGAGAGGCTATAGCTTACGCTGCGTTAACAAGGCGCTTCTGGCCACCAGAAAGGGGGGCGGATTGAGGTCACGTTCAAGCCATGTATAAGCCATAGTGTAAAAAAAGGGGGACAAAGATAACACCGTCTCTCATGGTGTTGTGTTTGTCCTCCTTTTTTTCTGTTCCTCCCAAGGCTATTATACTATGATCGTTCACCAGCTCGCCTGCGCAGTAACCCTTATTTTATATATAGGTGCGTCTTCACACGGACAACGACGTCAACAAGGCAAACCTCATATTGTCACGAATGGTGAGGTGACGAAACACAGAATAACTCAGGAAACTGAAACGTTTTTGGGGCGAACTTGTGCCCAAAACAAAAAGTGAACAGAAGATAACAACAGAGCGTCGCGGGCGTCGAAGTCGGCGTAACAGCAGGATCGAACGATGAAGTGAGACTGACTCCGGCTTGCCACGCGGAGCACCTTTTGTAGCCGCGTGGGTCTCTGGAACATTCGGCCTAGAACGTTCGGCGCGTAGAACATTTGAAACTCGATCAGACAAGAGAGTTCTCGAATTTGCGAGAACGCCAAGTAGAAAAAATAAACAAAAGAACATTCCGCTGCCTGAAATCGAACCCACATCTTCCGCGCGACAGCCAAGCACGGCAACCATACGGCCACGTACGTGCTCGCTTAGCGACGCGCGTGGCTTTACTCCCCCTTTCAAAGGCGCATCGTCTCGATGTGAGATGCCGGGAAACAAAACAGCAAAATAAACAAAAATAATGGGAAACTACGGAAACTTGTAGAATACAATCATATCGAACGTAGTACAAAACGCAATTCACAGTCTTATCGATCGTAGTACGGCTTGAGGCACACGACGTGGACGACTTCCTGTCGTAGAGTGCGGTGTGATGAAGTTCGTGTTACCTCGGGCATCCCCTCGTAGTTCAGATCCCTGAGTCGACGAAGCACTTCGTAGGGTCCGAAGTAGCGATTCATGAGTTTCTCGCTTAGACCGCGCCGTCGTATCGGAGTTCAGGCCCCCACACGTTCTCCGGGCTTGAAGCGAACATCGATCCGGCGAAGGTTGTACCGGGTGGCGTCGACATGTTGTTGATCTTGAATCCTGAGTCGGGCGCTCTGGCGAACTTCATCAGCTCGTTGAGCCACCACCCGGGCGTCGTGGCTGCCATCGTCAGCTGGTTCGTGGGGCAGCATCGTGTCGAGCATGGTCGACACTTTTCTGCCATACACCAGCGGAAACGGGGTCACTCCTGTGGTCTCTTGCACCGCCGTCTTGTAAGCAAACGTGGCGTACAGTAACAGCTCGTCCCACGTCTTGCGCTCTCCGTCGACATACATGGAGATCATGTGGGCAATAGTTTTGTTTAGTCGTTCCGTTAGTCCATTTTTCTTTGGATGGTACGCAGTGGTTTGACGGTGGCTGGTGCTAGTGACACGAAGAATGTCTTGCATCAGCTGAGCCATGAACGATGATCCACGGTCTGTAATCAGGACTTTGGGGCCGCCGTGCCGGAGGACAATAAACTTGATGAAAAACTTGGCGACTTCAACAGCAGTCCCTGGGGGAAGGACTTTCCTTTCGGCATATCGCGTGAGATAATCTATGGCGACGATTATCCAGCGGTTTCTCGATGTCGACGACGGAAAAGGGCCAGGTAAATCCATTCCGGTCTGCTCGAAGGGCGTCGACGGGGAAGCAATCGGATGCAGAATTCCTGGCGGCTTCGTCGGTGGTTTCTTGCGTCGCTGACACTTGTGGCATGATCGAGTGTAGACGTGAACGGTTTTCGGTAGCCTTGGCCAGTAGTATCTTTCCCGAATCCTGGCGGGCGTTCTGCTGTAGCCAAGGTGCCCAGCCTTTGGGTCGTCGTGGCAGGCTTGGAAGATTTACTCTCTAAGGTCGGCAGGGATTACCAGCAGCCATTGCGAGCAGTTGTCTCCGAAGTTCTCCTTGTAAAGTATACCTTGCTGAACGACGAAGGTCGGCAGGGCTCTTGAGAAGACACGGGGGATACTACCCCTCGTCCTTCGAGGTGCTCGATTTTCGCGCGCAACTCAGGATCGTCTCTTTGACATCGTGCCATGTCGTCGGTGTTCACTGCACCTAGGAAGTACTCGTCGTCATTGTCGTCGCTGCTACCTGGAGATGTCTCGACTGGGGCTCTCGACAGGCACTCGGCGTCGCTGTGCTTGCGGCCTGACTTGTAGACCACAGTCATGTTGAACTCCTACAGTCGGAGACTCCATCGAGCGAGACGTCCTGAAGGGTCCTTTAGGTTCGCAAGCTAGCAGAGCGGGTGGTGGTCCGTGACAACTCGGAAAGGGATCCCGTACAAGTACGGGCGAATCTTCGTGATTGCCCAGACGACAGTCAAGACATTCCTTTTCAGTCGTGGAATAATTTGTCTCCGCTTTGGACAGTGTCCGACTTGCGTAGGTGATAACTCGCTCGGTGCCTTCATGCATTTGAACCATCACTGCGCCAAGTCCTGCGTTACTTGCGTCCGTATGAATCTCGGTTTCCGCATCTTGATCAAAGTGTCAAAGAAAAGGAGAAGTCTGGAGTCGTCGCTTGAGCTCGTCGAATCAGTGCTGCTGCTTCTCGGCCCATTAGAACTTCTGGGAGTCCTTCGTGAGTTTTGTGAGCGCTGCAGAACTCCTTGCGAAATCCCGAACGAAGCTTCGATAGTAGGCACAAAGCCCAAAAATCTTCGCACGGCCTTCTTGTTGGTCGGCGCCGGAAATTCCGCGACGGCGCGAGTCTTCTCGGGGCCTGGCCGGACACCTTTGTTACTAACCGCGCGGGCCTAGGTATTTCAGTCCGTCATAGGCGAACCGGCACTTTGACGGCCTGAGGGGAGTCCGGAGGTTCGTATGGCTTGAAGAACAACTCGGAGCCGTCGCAAGTGCTCGTCGAATTCACTGAAAACACTACGACGACTTTAAGGTAGACGAGACAGCTCTGCCACTTCGGTCCTGCCAGTACGGTGTCCATGACACGCTGGGAGGTTGCTGGCGCCGTGCATAGTCCGAGGGCATCACCTTGAACACGTACAGTCCATCCGGCGTGCCGAAAGCTGTGTTCTCTCGGTCCCGTTCGTCGACTTCGATCTGCCAGTAGCCGCTCTTCAGGTCCATCGATGAAAAGTATCAAGAGTGGCGCAGCCGGTCTAGCGTGTCATCGATGCGGGGAAGTGGGTAGACGTCTTTCTTCGTCACCGCGTTCAGCTGCCGGTAGTCCAACGCAGAACCTAAGTGTTCCGTCCTTCTTCTTAACCAGCACGACTGGAGAGGCCCACGGACTCGCTTGAGAACTGAATTATGTCGTCGTTCAGCCTTTCTTGCACTTGCTCTTGGATGACCTCCTTTTCGTTTACAAATACTCTGTACGGCGATCGATGCACAGGGAGCGCGTCGTCCTCGGTAACGATACGATGTTTCACAACGGCGGTTTGGCGCACCATTGAGGACGTCGCGAAGCAGTCGCTGTATTCGGCGAGGAGGTCATTCAGCTGCCGTCGTTTCGGGCCTGGAAGCTTGGGGTCAATGTCGAGCTGCGACGGCGGCGTTATGTCTTGCTGAGGTGGCGATGATTCTCCAGCAATCGTGGCAATTTCGGCGGAGTTCTGGTAGTTCCTCGACGTGACTTACAGCGCCACCTCTCGTGGGGTGTTGCGTTTCTTGTCGGAAGTTCGTCACGAGGACCACGGTGCGCCCATCCTGAAGTTCAGCCACTCCTCTTGCGAAGTTTATTCCTCTTCCCCGAAGCAATTGAAGGTCGCCTTTCAGAACAACTTTGTCGCAGGTAGCTGCATCGGTCACGACGGGTACGACAACACTTGATCGCGGCGGAAGGTTCACGTCGTCGGCAGCGACTGGGACGGCGGCTGACGCTGTTTGGGTTTCTCTGAAGGCGGAAAAGGCGTCCGCAGCGTCAAACTGTTCTCACTAAGGTCGATGACGGCGCCGTATTCACACAGAAAGTTCATGCCGAGAATAACGTCTATGGCACAGTTTTGAAAAATGACGAATTTTATAGTGATGAAAATAATCTCTGGAGAAGGGGAATAAGAGGGACAAAGGACAAACACAAATTTCCAAACACAGCTAGGTGACCGGTGCGCGACCGAAAAAATCCGCCTGGTCCGGGTATCGAACCCGGGACCTCTCCATTACAAGTGGAGCGCTCTACTAACTGAGCTAACCAGGGGTTAGACGTTAGTAGAGTAAACGGGTTTTATCAGAGTGAAGCTTGCAATTTAAGGTTATGATTATAATGCAATTAAATGCAAAGGTGAATCCGAGCTGCACAAGAATGGCGAAAATAATCCCTGGAGAAGGGGAACAAGAGGGACAAAGGACAAACAAAATTTTGTTTGTCCTTTGTGTTTATCCTTTGTCCCTCTTGTTCCCCTTCTCCAGTGATTATTTTCATCATTCTTCTCCAGCTCGCTTCCACCTTTGCATTTAATTGCGTGAAAATTGAATTTCATAGGACACGTCTCGCCGTGAATTATGATTCGAGCAGTGCACCTTCCGACTGGTGTGATAAGGTGTTCTCCGGCGGTTCGGATTTAAGGTCCATCCCACGGCTTTGTTACTTTTCAAAGGCAGCAGGGAGCCCCCATACAAGACTGTGTAGTCTGCTCCGGTGTCCACGAGTGTCGATGCCTCGTGGCCGTAGATAACAGCGTATAAGCTGCTGGGCACCAATGCAAGAACGTAGTTGCGAAGCGTGGCGTCGGGAGAGTGGGAGCGCTCTGGTGTTCTTGGAGGCTCTTCGGTCGTCTTCGGCAACGCCACCTCCAGGCGTTGCCGCAGTTAGTTTTCCCGGCGACGCAGGGGAGGCAGGCCTCTCGGCGAAGTCGGGGAGCTGGAGACGCTGAACGTCGTGGCGATGGTGAGCGCGATTCACGGCGGAGAGACGGCGCTAAGGGGGCGAACGTTGGAGGTACTACTCGATGTCGCGAGGGCGTTCGCCGTACCTCGGGCGGGGGTCGTTCAAGTGGACACACGCAGCCCCATTTGCCGGTAGGGACCACGGCGGTAGATATGGTCGGCTTCCCCGCAGTGGTAGCACAACGGGCGTCGATCGGCCGTTCTCCACACGTCGGTCTTCCTCTGCGAGGGTCGCTCCGGGCGGACGTCCTGGACATGTCCTTCCTGGCGTCGAGGATACTCCGGCATCGGAGGGTCTCGTCGGAGTGGCGCCGTGGCCTGGCGGTTAGCTTGCGGCGGTCGTCGGGCCATGGCGGCGTAGCTCAAAGCCGGTCCCTCTGGCGTCGTCTGGTTTATGGGAACTTCAGGTTGGAAGGCTTAGTGAACCTCCCCTTGGACAATCTCGGCGAGCGATAGAGAGGACGGGCGATCCACAGCGGGGAGCATCTTGTGAAGCTCCTCCCGGACGACTTCACGAAAAATGTCGCGAATGCCGGGGATGCTAGGGCTGATGTCGTAGCCTAGTGCAGCAGAAGCAGCGACGCCCGAGTGACGATGGCGGTAGCTTGCCCTTGCAAGGATGCACGCCCCATGTTCGTTACGTAGGTGACAAATTATTGAACGGTCGTCGGTCCACCGATGATGTCGTCCTTCACGCCACGTATCAGAATACGCAGCGTCTTTTTCTCGGTGGCCTGAGGGTCGGCGCGGGAGCTCAGGCGCAGGGCGTCTTCCACAAAGCTCGTGACGCTCTCATTGGGGCCCTGAGTCCTCGATGGCAGTAGATCCTCGAGCAGATCCTCGGCCTTCTCTCTTCGGTGCTGGCTGGCGAACGTACGCGTCAGCTTGGTCTTGCAAAAGTCCCCCGAAGTAAGGGAACCTTCGCGGTTTTTGAACCAGCACCTTGCAGTTCCTTCAAGTAAGAAATAGAGGTTGTGCAGGCGCCGCTCCTCGGTCCACCCATTGTTGCGGGCAACGCGTACGTACTGGTCCATGCCGTCTTCGACTTCTTCGCATTGTTCGCCGCAGAACAGAGCAGCCGCCTGTGGTACTACGGGCAGGTAAACGACGGAGGCGGCGGTCGGGGTCTACGACGACTGGTGGTCCATCTTTGGCCTCGTTGGCTGCTTGGTCTTGGTTGGCAAAGGTCCGTATTCCGGGTGTAGGCCTTGGGTGCGACGACTTAATCGAGTCTCAGTAGTTTCCACGTTCGGTCTTCGTGGGTTTGGTGTCGGACTTGCACTGCGGGCTCCCGGAGGGATAGGCCGCAGGGACATGCGTTACCCAGCACTTCCACCGAAATGTCACGAATGACAAGGTGACGAAACACAAACTAACTGAGGAAATTGAAACGTTTGATTGAGCGAACTTGTGCCCAAAACAAAAAGTAAACATACGATAACAACAGAGCGTCGCTGGCGTCGAAGTCGGCGTAACAGCAGGATCGAACGCTGAGGCGAGACTGACTCCGGCTTACGACGCGGAGCACCTTTTGTAGCCGCGTGGGTGTCTGGAACGTTCGGCCTAGAACGTTCAACGCGTAGAACATTCGTAACTCGATCAGACAAGAGAGTTCTCGAATATGCGAGACCGCCAGTAGAAAGAATAAATAAAAGAACATTCCGCTGCCAGAAATCGAACCCAGTCTTACCGCGCGACAGCCAAGCACGGTGACCCTTCCGCCACGTACGCGCTCGCTCAGCGACGCGCGTGGCAATATGGCAACCCGGGGTCTTTCTCGTCTAGCCTCTTCCACGGGCGATGCGCGGCGGCGCAGCTACGTTGCGTGTTTTGGCCACGGGGAGCGGAATCGCTGGCGCAGAGATGCGCTCCGATAAGAGACCGAAACTAGAAACTGCGTCTCAACTAAGCATTATTTTTTTGGAACGGCATAAGATGCCGCGCCTGTCACGTATAATTGTAATGTGGGTGGATGTAGTAGTTTTCGATGATTCGCATCAAGTTTTCAATTAATGTCACTTAAAATTAACAGCCTAGAGCAATTAATTATTCAATTATATTGAACGAAAATAATTTTTTGTTGATGTGCTGTTTGGCAGGGACTAGGAGGGTATCATCCTTTTTTCTTTTTGGGACGCGTTGTTTTTGCAAGAGAAAATTCCATGGCTCGATCGCGTTTTAAAATACCATCCTGTATAATGTATGATTTTACCCTTGTCGTCAAATCCGTGCATGATCTCATGACCAATAGTAATTCCGATTGCTCCTAGATTGAGGTACCTGCATGAGTTTATTTCAAAGTTAATTATGCATCGACCCATTGTTTTATTCATGAGAAAAAGATACGCTGATTAAATAGAAAAATTACTTACGCCGGCCACTCCTCGTGAAAAAATGGTGGTTGGAGCATTGCCGCCGACAGAACTGCAACAAAAACAGAATATATCACGATGTCTACCTGCCTGACCTTCGCAAAAATGTAAAGTTCAATATGAACTAACATGATGTCTAAAACACCTGTGGTACATATCACCCAAAAACTAGAAGGCAGAACTCAGGTCTTTGCGTATCAACAAGTTGCGGCGAAAAGAAAGTGGCGTAGCAGACTTAACGCCCAAAGAAATGTTAGTCACACGAGTTAAAATGGGTGGACATTGTGGAATGTCCACTTTGCTGAAAGAAATCTGATTAATCCTAAAAAGGACTGATAAAAATTCTACATACCCAAAAGTCAAGGGAGTTTATGTGCTTAATTTATTATCAGTTTGTGTGTGTGTATATGCATGTGTGCGCGTGTGTATGGGTCGGGAGAGCTGATCTTGAAACTGGCAGGACAAATGAAATAAATAAGCCGGCAACCTAATGAGGCGGTAATAAGTTTGGTTTTTGTATAAGATGCATTCAGGTCATTCGTTTCTGTGTTATGAAACCGAAAAATTGCTTTTTATAACAGACTTCACCATTATTTATGAGCATGTAGATGATCGGCTGCCACTACGCCATTGAAATACCGTCTGCAGTACTAAAAACAATTGTACCCGGAGCGGCGGGTTTAAAAATATTCAAGTGATCATTTTTATATCATTGTTTGCTAATAAATCTCAGATCAGGAAACGATTGTGTTAGAACTTGCAGAAATATTGTCATATCAGTATAGTCAATTATATGTAAACCGACAACTAATTTTAAAGTCACGCTACAATCGGGCTAACGAATGGCTTATGGATTTCTGCGTGTACGTGATTTTACTACGCACAATGCAAACCTTTCTAGGTATTCTACTCAATCTCGAAGTCCAGGTGCCCGTTTTTCTAAAAGGGATAGCTTCTATGATTTCAGTAACTTGGCAATTGGGTGTTTCGCTCAAAGCACAAAACGCGTCGAAAATTATGACAGCACGCGAACCTTCACGAAACATGTCGGTAGTGTCATGCCTGTACCACCGTAATAGCAAACTCCGTGCACTTGATTGTTTACGTCATTTACCTCGATCGAGCCCTGACACAACACTGACACAACCAGATTTGTCATCAATGTTCTGCCAGCGCTAAACTCTTACTTGTGTTCAGTCACTGAAGCATTGGTTAAGCACGACTTCCAGTCGATCGTTAATTTAGCGCTCGTTCCCAACCTGTTCCCCGGGCACGATCGAGCAAAGTGAAGCAGATAATCCGCCGTGCAGGTCTCGCTCTATAGATGATGTTTGTCGGGCAGCCTGTTGTCTTTGTCCTCCAAGCTCCAGAGCTGTGCCAAACTTCAGCAACGCTCTGGATTCACGTGTTGTTGGCTATGTGTAGTGCTATAAAATTGAAATGTGCGTGCGCACATCTCTTTAGAACCTCACCTCGTCTATATGGGGTATTCACTGAACGCCATATTTGAGGGCGTTGTTTGAACGCATGCTCAGAACAATCTCACATTATTAGGCTACTGAGACCGACAATCTTCATGGTGCGGAATGCATGTTGCCGAAGAACTGTGGAAACTCGCCGTAAGCACGTACTCACCAGTCGCGCACACAACAATGGCGGCCAGTCAATACTCCCTATTCTGATGTAGTTTTCAACAAAAAAAACATACAATAATGAGTTTAACTTGCCATAAAAATATGTTGAAGTTTGTATTGTGTAATAGAAGTTGAAATCAGGGCTGGGCAGTATCGCTTTAGTTTCTTAAGATATACTTTCAAGTATCTATATCTCTGTATCGAGGTACTTTTAAAAATGTATTTGTACTTCAGTAGCTAAATACATTTGCGATGTATAGCTTATATCGCGATGATCTGCCAGACTTAGGTATCTCTTTAACTGCTATCAAAAATGAACCGTCGTGATTTCACAATAATCTGTAAGCCACCCTTTTGGTGCAAGGGGTCCCATAATTTGTAATATGGACCCGGCGCATAACCCTCTCTAGCTGGGGGAGGGGGGGGAGCCTGGTTCCCTGGTTTATCACAGTTACATGACTTTTAAGCAAAACAAATAAAAGGTAGTTTGAAGAACGATCACTTGTGAGAACAGCAGGGAGAGCTACTCCCAGAATGTCCGATATTCTTTCCATTTTATCAAAGCCAATGTTGTGAAAGAGGCGAGTGGAGAGTAGGAAGTCATTAGTCATGAATATTAGAGAACTTCGAAATGGGCTTATTTTTTGCGCGAACCTGTCCGGAAACCGTGAAGACTAAGTCTGGCTTCGTAGTTCAATATTCCTGTCCTGAGTGACTCCTCACGACAAAAAGGGTTTATTTTAGGTGGACATTTTTGTACAGCACGTCAAGTAATCAGTTCACAAGGAACAATAATTTTCTAGAAACCTTTGAGATTGTAGTTTTGAATAGATGAAGTGTTTAAGGTAAGGGGATATGCATAAACTGACGCAAAAAGGATAGGAGCACTACCCTTTGCGTTCGTCACGAACTGCAACCTCCGCCCCCACCATATTTAAGAAAAAATTATTTATGTTTATATATGTATCTGTACCTGTTTCACACTATACTGTTGACCGTTTTTACTGAAGTACCTCAGGCATAAATAAATACAAGGGCAAATGTATTTCAGTGTCTGTATTTTGGCCTTAAAATACATATATCTCACCTGAATATAGAGGGTCGTTCAAGGTTGACTGGGACTTTCATTCATAAAAATCGTTGCACTAGTGCAACGTAAACAAGCTTGCGGGGGGCGTTAACGTATCATGAATAAAATAGCGCAAAACAACAAGGAAGGAAGAACGAGGTAGACAGGAAGGGCGCTAACTGACAACTGACATTTAATACAGTCTATAAAGAAGGAAAAGAAGAAGTTACTGATGTTATTGCTTAAAAGAAAGAAAAGTACATCCTCAAAGTTGTTATACGTAAGAATTTTAAAATAAAATGTATGAAAAAGGAGAGTTGCTGATGATATCTTCGAGTGGAAAAAAAAAGTAAGAAATAAGAGAAAGAAGGAAACAATAATTTTAAAACAAAATTAAAAAATTGCCGAGGTACACGATCTGAAATCGTAGATGATAAAAAAAGATGAAGTTTGAGACTAAAAAGAAACATAAATTTGCAGGCTGAGTACTTGTCGTCAAGTCATAAGATTAAGGTAGTAAAGTTCCTTCTGAGATAAGGCGATCGATGGGGCGCTGATGCACACAGCCCCACGAGATACAATCGTTTGAGCTTCATACAACTCGCGTGTTCTTTCGGACCTTAAACGTTTTAGGTTTTTGGTTTGGCTAAACACAGCTGAGCACATACAGTTCCTTGCATGTATTGCAAGATGGCCGGCTGGTGACGATCTCAAGGCTATGGCATGTTCTCGTAAGCGATCATTGATGCATCGGCCTGTTTGTCCCACATATATTTTGCCGCAGGTGAAAGGTATTTCATACACCACTCATCGTTGGCAGTCGACGCATTGTTGCTGATGTTTTACTTTGCACTCAGCTTGCTGTGGTTTGAGATGGTTGATTCTCGAACACAACCGCCTACGTTTATCTGGTGCAGAGAGTGTCACTTGGACTTGATATTTAGATGCAATCTTGTTTAAGTTGTGTGTAATCTGATGAATGTATGCCAGCACTGCTGGTCGCCGGTTCTTCTCTCGTGTGCGCTCTCGTTGTCCACTGTTGGTGAGTGATGATTCGGCGACTTCAAACAAAATCGAACTCGGGAACCCAGATGTCTTGAGGCGCTGCACTTGAGCTTGAAAACTCTCAGCCGCGGAATATGTGCACGACTTTTTTAAGGCTGCACTCATTGTGCTTTTGACAATTCCTCTCTTGATGATTTTTGAGTGAGCTGAGCCGTATTGAAGGTCACCTTTTTTGGTTCTTGGTGTGTCGTGTGCACACAATCCGCGGCTGAGATTTTTCAAGCTGAAATGCAGCGCCTCAAGACATCTGGGTTCCCGAGTTCACCATCGCTGAACAATAACGGCAGATATCAACACTTCAATCGTGAATCTATCTGGGTTCAATACTGCAAAAAGAGTTCGCAAACCATTCTTCTCCCTCAATCACATCAAAGGTCGTGCTGCTAGACGTTTTCTCAGAAACCATGCAACACAAGAAAAAAGTATATATTTTGTAGATAGGTCAACACTTCAATTTACTACAGTTATTTCAATTCAGCTTAGAAAATCCCATCCATCCTGTAGGTTTCAGTATGAGTGAGCTCAGGGCTTCAAGCACGCAAGCGCATTCCCTCCTCGAACATACCTTGTCCTCAACGAGCTCACGTATGTGTAGTACAAGATAATCCAAAGCGTGTAATGCAAACAGTTCTAACTCACTCTACTCGCATATTATATGAAACAGGAGATGGTAGATTCGTGAAGTGTTGCGCTCATATTTTTATTTGTAGCCAATAAGATTATTTGCGTATTTTATTACAGAACGTAGTGTGCTTCTACCCTGTTCGTTTTTGCTCTTCAACTTTTTTTTGGAAAATAACACGGGTGGAAGCCCTCTTGTTCCAGAACTTAATTGACCTGCAGTGTTGTAGGAAAGAAACTATTCGGAGAACACACCACAATTTGCGATACTCTCACCCGCTTCCACCACATGTGGGCTGAAGAAACAGAGCGGCCTAACAATGCTTTATGTCCGCAGCAACACTCTAAGGTACTACGATTTTTTTACATACTTTCTGTTTTGTTTATGGTGGTTCGGGTTCGATACTGTGTGCGGCTCGAATTCTCTCTCGCGAGAGCGTTTTACTCGCCTCCAAATTTATTTGAATCCCCACGAGTGACGCGGAAGGCGTTGTGAAATCACCATCTCAACTAGCAATCAGCAGATCTTCATAAAAACGACAACGGTACCGTGAAAAGGCGCTACGACGCCGATATTGGTTTAACGGTTCGGGTTCAAAGTAGGGAATTTGTTTGCCAGAATGTTAACGCCACATACAAGAAAGGACTTAACACCGGGCGTTGAGAAAGAATGCCGAGACGGTGCCCTTTGTACCAAAGAGACATTTGGCGTCGTCAGGTTCGTCGAGCCAGCCATTAGATGCCTCCGAGATACGAAGAAACGTGTGGCGTTTGTGGTTCCGGAATTTCTTTTAGCTAGGTTAGTATTTTGGACTTCATGCATATGGTTTTCATAAAGCCCAGTGATAACACTTTGCCCCTGTCCTCATTTAAAGATGCACTAAAGATGTTTCTGATATTGTATGTTGTTGGCGATAACTTATTCTACGGGACCTTAGCATCGCAGAAATCGAAAAATTATGCTCGTGTTCCCTACTAAATATTGTCACGAATGACAAATGATGAGGCGGCTAATTAACAGGAGAAACTAAACGTTTAACAGGGCGAACTTGTTCCCAAAACGAAATAGGTGAAGGTTAGCGCCGCAGGCGTCGATGTCGGCGAAACAGCACGATCGAGCGCTGGGGCGATACCGTCCCAGGCTCGCCACGCGGAGCCCCTTATATAGACACGTGGGATTCTTGAACAATCGGCGCAGAGGGTTCGGCGCGTAGAACATTCTAACCTCGAATAAACAACAGTGTTCTCGAATTCACCAGAACGCGACAATGCAGAAACAATAAAAAGGTGCATCCGAGGCCAGGCATCGAACCTCGGTTTTTTCGCGTGGAAGGCAAGCCCGATAACCGTTAGGGCAGCTGCGCCTGCAACAATATGTGATCGAAGTTCGTGACACGCCCTTTTTGAGCAAAAAAATTCTGGAGCACAAAATTCAGCGGAGGCGCCGGCGGCGTGACGACGGGCGAGCGTCAGCCGATCGCAAGCCGCCTTTCCGAGAGAGGCGGCTTGCGACTGACTAACGCGTGCCCGCCATCACACTGCCGGCGCCTCCGTTGAATTCTGTGCTCCCGATTTTTTACTCAGAAAATGGCGTGGCACGAACCTTGATCACATTTTTAGTAGGAAAATAGACGTCACACAAGCATAATTTTGGAATTTCTAGGATGTTTGGAGCCCGTCAGATAGGTTATCACCAAGAACAGAAAATCTCATAAACGTCTTTAACACCTGTAAATATCACGGGCATAGCAACAAATAATGATTATAGCGGTAGCTTTATAGGCCCCTACACGCTCAAGGTCACGTAACGTCCGTTTCTGAAGTGTTCATGGCTGAAGCGTATGCTCAGGTCGCGTAAGCTCGTAAGCGCTGCTAGCTGAAGCTGATGTGACCTGACATCCTTGACCTCGTCCACGACTTTGTCGTTAAGGTCGGTCTTGAGGTCGTCGTAGTCGTCGACTTCGACGTCGTACTAAAGGTCATCCTAGAGGTCGTCCTAGATGTCGTTCTAGACGTCTTCCTAGACGCTGTCCTCAATGTCGACATAGTTGTCGTTGTAGAGATCGTCCTAGACGTCGATCTTTGCATCGTCCTCGACGTCGTTCTATATGTCGTCCTTGAGGTCGTCCTTGAAGTCGTCCTTGACGTCATTCCTGACGTCGTTCTCAACGTCGTCATAGACGACGTCGTTGACGTCGTCCTCGATGTGTATACGGCATATTACAGCAATTTCATCGCCATACCCTTTCCTTTAATAATTCTCTTCACTAACGATGTTTCATTTAAGCTACCGCATTTCATCGCGTTTGGTCAAATGAACAAAGCTGCAACAAGTTTTTTTTTAATTCAGTGTGACCTCCTTGCCATAAAGTCAATAAAGTATATCTGTGTACTTTTGAAAGAAAATACTAAATTACACTCTTATAAATAAGGTCGCAGTACTAGTCACATATGTTACTAGCCTCTTCTGTAATAGAAAACTGGGTTTATTTAGGAACAATTATTAAAACGTACACAGGTAGTACAAACTCGGAAAACTTGGGTGCGAGCCGGATGCCCATCCGACCGCCTCTCGGTAAACACACAATATGGCGGATACTCTAAAGGGGGTGATGTCCATCACGCTAATGCTGACGCTAACACTTCGTAACTGCAATTAGTAACGGGAGTTTTCGTAACAGTTATTAACCAAGCAAGGTAGTAGCGGAAACTAGCCTGATCCACAAGAGCTTGTAGAAAACACTTATTTGAGTTAGAAACGAATACTAACCGCCACGAAAAATCTATGCGCCATTCAGCTCAATAGGCTACGTGGCTGTCGCGAAAAATCTAGTCACCACTGCTTAGCTCAATAGGCTTTACGTGGCGCTAGCTATTTCCCAATTCAAAGGACACAAAAATATTTTCGTTGCTCGCGCGCTTAGCATTGCATCTCCTACACTTTATATTACACCTATTACATGTGTTAGCGCTGTCACAAAGAAGACGACTGACTCCAAGCTCGCGCCATCACCCGCGTGGCGCACTGTTATTTTTGCTGGGCAGGCGTACCCGCTAGACGTGTATTAAACGTTCCCCTTTAAACATTCACTGGTCCCCGTTTCCCATGTCGAGGCTCTAACATATCAGAAGTGGGATGGACCAAGCCTGATCCAGCGACCACGACCGAGCGCAAGTCGACTTCTGTGGCCACGAATCGTCACAGCAGTGGCACCGACCAGCACCTCGACATGGACGAGGAAGGGCGGCGGCGCAGCGAGCGGAACCGAATACGGCAGACTGCGGCGGCGGGCCCTCCCCGACGTCCAGCAACCGTTGCGACTGGAACAGGGAGCACGAGCCTTGGCGGTAGCTACGAAGCAACCACGAGCCAAGATGGCGTGGCAGGTCAAGATTCGCAACGCTCCGACACCGACACCGTGGGGCAACGAATACCGCTGGCAGGCCCAGCAAGCGTTCCGCCAACAATCCAGACTGGGTTCTATGGACCGACAGGTGACCTGGCTGGGCTTCAGACTATTGTACAGGAGGCTGTACAAGCCGCCGTGCGAGGAGCGGTCGCTGGCATGGCTGACCTGCTTCGTCCCGCAACCCAGCACACGCACGACCCAAGACCACCTGCAGAGTCCGGTAAGCTGGTACCAGTGTTCAACACCGTCACGAATCCGGTGCAGACAGTTGAACATTGGATACGGAAAGTTGACGAACTATCGGCGATATACTCGTGGACCGAGATACAGACGGCGTGTTTTGCGCTAACGAAGCTAGAAGGAATCGCTAAAACGTGGTACGACGGCCTCGTCAGTGTCCAGCGTTCGTGGCTTGAATGGAAGCTGGAGCTGAAAAAGGCTTTTCCACCGGTCGTAAACCTACAGCGCCGACACCAGGAAATGGAAGCGAGGCGAAAACTCCCGAACGAAACCGTTGAACAGTATTTCCATGAGAAACTCAGCCTGGCGCGTCTTTGTCAACTTCCGGAAGATCAGATTGTGGACTATGTCATTACAGGCATCAGTGAAGAAGCGCTCGTTCGAAGCCTGAGCGTTGTCAAGTTTTCTACTCCAGTGGATCTGCCGGAGTGCCTCAAACGTTTGGACGACCGACTCACCGCCGTCGGGGAAGCGTCCCACCGATCCGATGTGGCAACCGGTTCAAGGGCGGGAAAGAACGGTTCGCCCAGCGACCGAAATGCCCACAGAGTCCCGAAACGAAAACCGCCATTCAACTCTAATGGTGAACCGCGATGTTTCAACTGTGACGAATACGGACATGTGTCTGTAAACTGCAGTAAACCAAATAAGCGAGAACACTGTAGCAAATGTCACCGAACAGGACATAAAACAGCTGACTGCAGATCAAGCGGCAGAGGAAGTGTGTCCGTAGAAAATCATCACATCGTAAACAAAGAACAAGTAAATGCACAAAACGAAAAGTATTTTCAAGATGCTCTCGTAGACGGGAAGCTTGTCCGAGCTTATATTGACCATGGAAGTCAGTGCGTTACGCTGCGCAAGGTGGATGCCGATGATCTGGGAATCAACTATAACCAGCCGTCCCGAGGATGTAAGATTGGAGGCTACGGTTTTGGTCAGGTCCTACCGTGCGGAATCACGGAAGCAAGCGTCACCGCAGACCAGGCGACAGCCCGCGTTCCAATCTACGTTGTTCCCAGTGGAAGCGCAAGCGATTCCTCTTCTTGTTGGACAACCGTTTACAGAACAACCGCATGTTATCATCGTGCGAAGAAGGGACACGCTTCGCATTTTTGAGGAACAAGGCAGTTTTACTGATGATGATGAACGGCTCCAACACATTCAAGTCCCTGATTTTCCATCACGGCCCCTGGTGTTATGGGCCAAGGAGTCTGTTGTGATTCCACCGAACTACGTGGGGATCGTCCGTTCGTCTGACGACCAAGGAGTCTTGCGGCAGGACACGTCTTTGTTGACGCACAGTTGCGGGAGCATGAAGGCAAGGAACACTGTTTGCCACCTTCTATAATCAACGTCACACAAGGTGGCGACACGGTTTTGCCTATTTTGAACGTATCCAGTTCTAACATCGATATTTGGAAAAGCGATATAGCAGCCAGAGGCTCCTGGTGTTCAGAAATGTCTCAAACCACTATCAAGCGAAGGACGACGGATCTCCAATACACCGTCTCACCTTATGTTGTACCGCAGACAAGGCTAGAAGCGCGAGCTCATAGCGTTGGGAGCTACTCTTAACGCACGAGAGCTTGTGCCGCCGAGATGTGCACTAGAGCAATGAGCTCGCGCTTGTAGCCTTTCCTGCGGTACATCATAAGGTGAAGCTGTGTATAGAACCGATCAAAGTGGAAGATGTACAAACAGGACCTCAGCTTTGCGCTCATCTGTGGAGGAGATACCAACCTACAACAGAGGACGGTCCTATCGTGCGAGCGCCTTTCAAGACGCGTCCAATTAAGGAACGCTACTGCTGCAACTGCGCAAGCCAAGGGTGCACTTTGGTCACCAATGCCACATGAAGAAGAGGGGCCATCCAGGTACGGCCTACATCATTTCTTACGACGACCCTCACAAGTCTCAACATCAGAGTAGACAGTCAGAAGGAAATGAGCGAGCACCACCGAACAAGCAGAAAGGAGGCAAGGGCAGCCGCAAATGGGTGCACAGCGAAAACGCGTCGGCAGGAAGACAACCAATGAAACGACCTCACCACAATACGATTCAACAGCACCAAGACAACGACGGCGGCTACGACAACAAACCTTCCGTGAGAAACGACGGAGGCTCGAGGAAGAAGAAAAAGAACAAGAAGTAGCACTTGCAGCGGAAAATCGATGCGACTTTCTAATGAGACCTACCGTCATTGAGGATATATCTGGCCACCAGCGGACTCAACGTTTCTACACGTCGACAACTACCGTCGACAAACTGAAACGATTCAACACAATAGACCGATCTCATCAGCCAGTTTGACTACGCCACCGCTGCCGCAATGCATCAAGGGAACTTTAGTCTTTAGGCACGTGCGACGACCTCGCTGGAGCTCCGCGCGTGTAGACCATGAGACGGCACGAGCCCTCCGTGCACGGCCGTCTGCCTCCCGTGAACTAAAGTTATGGCGGCATCACGCATGCGCCGAACGCTTAGTGAGATCGGTCTATTTATGTTGACATTGAAGAAACGTCAAGTGAGGACACTTGAGTTTTAGGATGGCCGAGTGTTAGCGCTGTCACAAAAAAGACGACTGACCCTAAGCTCGCGCCACCACCCGCGTGGCGCACTGTTCTTTTTGATGGGCAGGCGTACCCGCCAGACGTGTATTAAACGCTCCCTTTTAAACATTCACTAGTCCCCATTTCCAATGTCGAGGCTCTAACACATGCATCATTTATGGGCTGAACGCATCACATACAGGGATCACATACACAAACATAGCACGCGAAAACACAGACATGAACGCATGCTACACTAATCGCTGGCTCCGTCGACTACTCTTCTGCATTTTATATGCGCCTTTTTACAAGCACGCCTTACGTCAGTGATTACCTGTGCGATAAATAATTTTACAAGAATAATGCCTTTTTCCGCTAACATCATTAGTCGAAATTGACTTCGAAGGGACAAAATAATTGCTCTATATAGAAATTAAAAAACAGCCACGCTGTAACTATTTGCGACAATCAATAACACAACCTGCTCCTCTGCTCTTCATAGCCTATATTTTGACTTCTCCGCATAGCTCCGATTTCTGTGTTAGTTCAGAACTAAAGAGTTTTTGTGGACAGATTCGATCAGTGTTCTAACGGCTCGAGTGCCCATGCGCCCATGGCTTTGACTGCATAGCCACATGAAGTAGGAAGGTTTACTATGCAAGCTTTCTTGGCTGATAGAAACCGCATTTACAGCTCGTGGCGTATTTTAGCCGAAACAGCTAGCGCAAAGGTAGTATCGGCCAGGGTTAGGCAGAGATACTCTAAAATGTATTTGGAAATACAAATACTGGAATACATGGCGAAGACTGCTAAAATACTGATACTGAAATACATCCGTACAAAAGTATCAAGATACTTCTCAGAAATACATTTGAAAAAAAAAACGCATTTCGAAATACAAATAAAGGAATACATTTTGCCCGGACACTATATATAATATTCACAAACATTAAAAAAATACTTTTTTTTCATGGGAAGTTTTTTATAACCGTCAAGAAGTTAATATCTGTAAAACAGAAAGGAAACAACTTTGTGCTACATATTTTATCTTCTTATATATTAACTTTAGGAACTTTTTAGTAGCTCGTTGATCAGCCGCTGCCGATTTGGGCAAAGAGTCATGTTGGTGAACGAAATTAAGTGTTCCACAAGTGTCGACGAACACGTTTTCACTATTGAAACGAACGAAGACCTTTTTCACACTAGAAAAAGTTCTAAACCTGGCAAATATTATTTTGGGTTTTTTAATGAATATATGAAGACCACGCTCGTAGGTGGTAATTGGTAGGCTTCGTGGACAGGGTTTGTACTTCCAAAGCGAAAAAGAGTCCACCAGCGAAAATAAATACTTATACTAACCGTGAGGTAAAGTTTGAATTTGAACTTGAATGTTCTCAGGGCCGAATTAATTTTCATATAGAATTGTCATTTTCTTTTAACATAAAGTTGTGCGAACTAGGCGAGTCTTCAGTAGGTTGAAAATACTTTCCATCCAAAATGCTGTGCAGGTCTCTTTTAGATATATTGTACACCTTCGAAGCAATGTCACAAGAACCTCTAAATTTGTTTTATATTTACCCAAATGTCCCCGAAAGGTCAGCATCCTCTAGTCCCATGTCGGTACCTTTTTCGCGGTCACTCCAAGACTTCGCCTTGGAATTAAATTATGTTCTTTTAACTGATTATCAAGAAGAAAAGAAGAAACTTTTTCTCGCCCTAGTAAATGAAGTTAAGAGAGCAATGTACAGTCGTAAAGCTCGTACCTACAATGCCTTCAACGTTTTGATTATACAAAAATAGTTGCCCAACTGATGCACTCCGAAAAATAGGGAAGAGAGTCACCGATGTCGGGGTCATAATGTTCGATGCAAAATTTGGTGTGCTTGATAACAAAGCCTCAAGGTCCCATTCACTGTACCCTCTACCCCTCTGAAGCACGAAAGAAGAAAGAAACAGTCTTTTGTGCTTTCGCTTGTGGGTCACTGATTTCTCGAATATTGTAACGAGATACTTTAGCCCGGGATTGTATCACGATACAAGGAATGCACCAAACATGTATTCCGATACTGGAATGCAGTTACTGGTTGAAGAGTTGGATCTATGGAAGTATACCGTACAAAAGGTGTTCCTGAAATACTATCACGATGCCGGTTTGTATCGCGATACTGCCATCCTTACCCTCTGGAAGTTAAAGATTTTTTTCTCCGTATCTAAAAAGCTGAAGCTCATCGCAATTTGCCAGTGTGTTGCCCGCGGTTTCATGCATCTGTGCATGAAATATCATTGTCCCGGTCTTGTGGCAGAGACTTTACAGGAATTGCTCGCACAGGGCATTTAACCGTGCGTAACATACAAAGTGAAAATCATTTTAAAAATAAGACGCCGTCTTTAATCTTCTTTAAACTCTGCGATAATAGCATTTACAAATCTATTAACCAATGTCATACAACATAAATCAATATTTTTTGTGGCTTTGAAGTAATAAAGCGAAATATGGCCCAGTGGCGACCAACGCGGTGGCCATAAATGTGGCGTGCACATACCCATTCTTAATTTCATCATTAATAAAAAGCGATATGGAAACCGCACTGCGTAGACTGTAGGGAGAAGATAAGATCATTCATCCCGCAGAGGGTGGGCGAGTGAGATTTGAGGGAAACGTTTTTGTACAACCGACCCAAAAAATGCCCTTGGGCCAGGCGATCGAGCGCCACACCCAACATGTTTCGCGGTGCCTCTTGGCAACGGCCGGCGTGTAGCGTCCCCCGTCTGCGCGACATAAAGGAAGCAAATGTCCCTGTGTGAGCAATTCTTGTAACTTTCTCCCGCTAACTGGGACAAGGGCATTTTACATGCGCAGATGAGCTACATACGGGACAGCTTACACTCGCAAAGTCCTGAAGCCCAACGCTTTATCAGATAGTGAGAAAACAAATCTTTAATCCAGAGCGTGATTACTTAATGTACCGTATTTGCGATTTTTTGTTTCTCAAAATAACGACCTAATACTCTGTGGTTAAAGCTTCGCGACAATCACTCCCTATGCCGAATTTGCAATCAGTGAATGTTTCTAGACCCGATGCCAGAATTATTTTTGGGGCAATAGCCGCCCAAAATGCCAACAGCACGATACGCAAAGACGCATGTGACTTGCGAGTGCTTACAAATATTTTTCGCCAAAGACATTTTTTTTCCCATAACAGGGGTTGTTTTGCTCCCTTGGCATGGAGACAGCAAAATATATAATTTTGTCATCAAGAGTAAGAATGGTCGCCGCGACATGGTTGTTCGATCATATCGAAAGCCGCAAGTGTACTTTCGCGCGCCAACATGCTGACCGAGGAGCTTCTTTGTCACCGCGTGATTTCATGCGATCTCATTCGGATGTTTTATTCTTGCGTCTCCTTGGCAAAATGCTTGATGACGAAGGTTGGGATCAAATGGTTGGCGCTGTAATCAACAGTCGCGATCCCCAGTTCGTCGTCATGCCTCGCGATCCCCGCGGTGCCGATATTTACGGCTGAGAGCTCATTCAGCGGACATAGACACTGCGTTAGCATTCGATTTGGGCTCGGGACAAGCCAATGCCTCGACATGCATTCGGGTAGTTGGCTCGATAGCTTCTATCGCTTTTGCGAAATATCAAGGAGATAGCAGCCGGGGAAACCAACAATGTGGAACTCAGCGCGTGCCCTGCGCTTTGCACCAGCAGCACGTATGACGCATGTATGACGGATGACGTGGCCGCCTTGCTGCTCAGATATACTACTTCCAAAGTATCTGCATGCAACACTGCGCGTGTTGCGTTATGGGACATTTTTGGCCATGGAAGAATGCCCCATTGACGAAGTAATTCATCTCAGCACTTTAGGAAGTAAAGTCAGCGCTGACTGCATTTCACCATTGTAAAGGCCACGTTAAACCACGGATCTCCAGCGGTCGTAAGAGACCGACTAGCGAAGGCGAGAGTAAGAGCCTTCCGCGTCCCAAACCTTTCTGGCTGACAGGCTATCACTCGAGAGTGCAACATAACCTTACCTTGTTACGGATCATTTAAAAATTCTAGGACTGAACGATGAAACAGGATGATCGGCCCAGTACCCTTCTTCCTTCTTTTACCTAAACATAAACTCTGGTACGTTAGGCCCGAAAAACCTGCCCCAGATTTATATCCGTATTGTTAGACCACAATCATAGAACTATAAACAGGAAAGCCACCTATTCGAAAATGCATGCACTGGCCCATATGGTGGTGACCGGATGACGTGAATTGACGTGGACAAATCCAAAACCGAGAGTCTGGCCAAAAGGCAGCCGTTATGCTTTGCGCGGCACTACTACCCCTAGGGTCGCTTCGATTTTTCAGAGGCCATTTGAGGGGTGGGCGCTTCTCGATTGTTGTCGATTTCTTTCTGCGACTTCCATGGCGTCGAGAAAATAACTAACGCGTGCCTCATCAGGACAGTAGATGTCAAGAAATAATTATAAGTAATATTTACTGAAAGGAAAAAGAAACACTGATGCATCGCCCCTTTCAATAGTTGTTTCAGGGAGTGGGGCAGAACATATATTGTTTATTAATTGACCTCGCCCTTCTCTTTGTTCTTTATTCAGAGAACTCCTGCAGCGCCTAGAAGGCATTATTGCAGGGGGCGAATAATAACAAAAAGAACATATCAGCATTTGCAGCACAAACTATACATTCCTGTAAAGCGTTCCAGTCCTTGACCGTTTTCACAAAAAATGAATTTTTGCACAGCTCCGTCCTAGTAAAGTATTCGCGTATCTTGTGCACATGATCATTACGTTTGGAAAAATAATTTGGTTTTAAGAGGTATGATGAACTATTAATACCAGTAGCTTCATGATAAATGTTGTATAAAAACTTCAACCGTAAATTTTTTCGCCGAAGATCCAATGACGCCCATCCTAGTGATTGTTTCATGTTAGTTACACTAGAAAAACGGTCGTACTGGCCCAGGACGAAGCGTGCGGCACGATTTTGTATCTTTTCTAAGCCATCAATGCGATTTTTTTTGGAAGGGTCCCACACAGTGCATGCGTAATCAAGAATTGGCCTTACATAGGCAAGATATGCTAGTTCTTTTATTTTTTGTGTAGCGTTTTTTAGGTTTCTTTGGACAAAGCCGAGTGCGCGACCCGCCCTCATAATTACATCATCAATCTGCGAATCCCACGTGCAGTCAGATGACAAAGTGACTCCGAGGTATTTTACTTTATTCTGATTTGTTACTAGCTCATTGCTTAAGTAATACTGTGTGTCAAATTTATTTTTTTTACGTGTGAAGCTAACATGAACACATTTCTTTACGTTAAGTTGCATCCCCATTCACCGCACCAATGTTCTATTCGATCTAGGTCAGCCTGCAGTTGTCCGGAACCCTCCCCGTTCTTAATACGCGTATACACAGCGCAATCATCTGCAAATAATCTCAGCTGGGAAGTTACATTGACATGAATATCGTTGATAAATACTAAGAACAACAATGGCCCCAGAACCGAACCCTGTGGTACACCAGACGTAACTTCAACGAAATGAGACGCCTTGCCGTTTAAAATTACACATTGCTGACGCGAACTCAAATATGACTGAATCCATTTTAGGGTGGCAATATCTATGTTCAAACATTTCAATTTGTGAAGTAATAACGAGTGCGACACTGTATCAAACGCTTTTTTATAATCAAGAAAAACACAATCAGTCTGTTCACCCTTATCTACGGACATGACAAGATCATGATAGAGCTCGGTTAGTTGCGTGACACAAGAATAACCTCTCCTAAACCCATGTTGAGAGTCCATGAAAAAATTATGGTAACTAAGATGCTCCATTATCTGGCTATACAAAATATGCTCAAGTAGTTTGCAACAAATAGATGTTAAAGAAATTGGCCTGTAATTTGTAACATCTTTTTTGGGTCCCTTTTTGTGTATTGGTATTACATGAGCTACTTTCCAATCATTCGGTAATGACCCCTCAAGCAAAGACTGGTTGAAGATTATAAAAAGATATGGGGCAATGGCGTGAGCACATCGCTTCAGAACCCTAGGCGAAATTTGATCAGGGCCAATCGCTTTAGTTTCGTCTAAATTTTTTAGTAGCTTTAGGACTCCCTCGACACCAACCTCAACTGGGGGCATATCATCGTATCTGTTTGTAAGCGCTACTGGCGCTACATTGTTCGCAGGCACAAAGACCGATTGAAAATATTCATTAAAAATGCAAGCTTTTTGATGGGCATCTGTAATTAGTTCGTTATTTACTAATAAGTCAGGTATTCCCATCTGGTCATTTCCGCAACGTTTCATAAACTTCCAGAACTGTTTATTGTTATTTTTCATTCCGTCTTCGAGCCGCTGTAGATAATCGCCTTTTGCTTTCTTCACGGTGACTTTGTACTTCGTCGTCAGTTCTTTCAGTTTCCCACGGTTTACTGCTGACTTTTTCTTTTTGTACCGTGCGTAAGCACGCTTTCGTTTTTTTGTTAATCGTAGAACACTTCCGTTGATCCATGGTTTTGCTCTATTTTTTAATTTGGATGCATCAATACATGGTATGTATTTCTCTGTTAGCTTTATCAGTCTCTCCCTAAACAGTAACCACGTGTTGTGCACATCTCTTTCTTCAGCAACGCATTCAAACGACAGAAAGCCATTAGAGAGCTCGGAGCTAATGCCTTCATAATTTCCCTTTTCATACAAAAACACCTTTCTATCTGTAGTCAACTTTACACGTGCAGACTGAAAACGAAGCGCCGCGACTACAGCGTCATGGTCGCTTATGCTCGGTATGACATCGATTCGTTTAACAATGTCGGGATGATTACACAACAGCAAGTCAAGTATGTTGTGTCCGCGCGTAGGTACAAGTACATGCTGGGTAAAACCTAGACTATCAACCATACACTTCATATCAATATTAAGTCGGGTCATTGTTTTACAGGTACACTCGTCATCACTCCATGTCAAGTCTGGCAGATTGAAATCGCCACCAAGTACCACACATTCATTGGTAAAACTAGAAACAATTTCGGTTAGGGTGTCTATACAAGTAGAATCAGAATTCGGGGGCCTGTAGAAAACTCCTACGGTAAAACATAGGTTATTTGGCAGCCTCACCCTACACCATACTGACTCTACGTTGTCAGCTATATCGAGTTGGTGACTTTGCAAATTATTGTTAACTAACAGAAATACCCCTCCCCCGCGTAACGACCTGTCCTTTCTGTAGGCGGTAAAGCATCTAGGGAATACTTCATGATCTAAGATAGAGTCGTCAAGCCATGATTCAGTCCCAAGAATAATATCGGCTTGAACAGATAAGATTAAACCCGATAATTCTTCTACTTTACTTTTTACGCTTCTACAATTCACAACCATCACAGTGATATCCTTTTGCACCGCTTTCTTTGAATTTGTTTGACGTCAGTTACGTTGCACAGGTACAACCTCCTCTCTTTCACTGTTCCAAGTAAACATTTTCCCATTAATTACAAGCTTATCGTTCGTTAGATTTACTTTGCTGATACCTTCCTCCCTTCTAGCTTTTGCGTACGCCCAAAGATGGCGGCGCTTTTCTCTTACTTCTATTGAGTAGTCGTTCGACAGAGACACCGTTGTACCCTTTAATTTAAACGCGTTCTTCAAAAGTGCAGCCTTTTCGTCTAGAGTAGAAAAGCGTATTAATATTGGTCGTGTTTTATTGTCCAGATGTCTTCCGAGCCTGTGTATTTTTTCTATCGTTGATACTTTCACGCCTAGCTTCTTGTCAAAAATTTCGGCAACCACTTTCTGGTTTAACGAAACGGGTGACTCAGTAGAGTCCTCCGCCACACCGTAAACAATGAGGTTGTTATGCCGGCTCCGGTTTTCAAGGGCGTCAACCCTTGCAGCCATTGCAGTGACGTTTCTTTCTATATGCTGTACATAATTCTCGCATCTCTTAAGGTCAGGCTCTAATTTCGAGAGACACTCAACTTTAGTTTCAATTGAGGATAGCCTTACTTCTGTTTGTCTAATGTGTTCATCGAGTTTATTTTTAATTTCCGATATGCTGTTGTTTAGCGTCTTCTGGCCATCAAGAATTGCTGCCAACTGAACTTCTGTCAGCGGGCCAGGGTTGAGTTCCACATCTCCGCTCAAAAGAAGAACAATGAAGCAGAGTGAATCAAAACAGGCGGCAACACACTCCAATAAAGCTCCCGGGCGAGGCAGCACTACAAGACAGACAAAATTGCTCTTGACACTAGAGAAGGAAGGAGTTTTACCAACCTGGATAGCAAACAAGAGCTGGTTTAGCCATGGCCGCATCGTTGCAGTGCTGTCTCGCCCACTGAGTACGACGACGAGAGGGGCGGTGCAGGAAAACTTTGCTCCTGTCGATGACGATGGTGCTTCATACA